>PVKU01012285.1:0-36484 GCA_004027475.1 Anoura caudifer | reverse complement strand
AAATCAGCTGACAGTCTGATGGGAACTCCTTTGTAGGTGACTGTGCCCTTATCCCTTGCTGCTTCTAGAATTCTCTCCTTCATTTTAATCTTGGCTAATGTAATTATGATGTACCTTGGTGTGTTCCTCCTTGGGTCCAACTTCTTTGGGACTCTCTGAGCTTCCTGGACTTCCTGGAAGTCTATTTCCTTTGCCAGATTGGGGAAGTTCTCCTTTATTATTTGTTCAAATAAGTTTTCCACTTGTTGCTATTCCTCTTCCCCTTCCGGTACCCCTAATTCAGATGTTGGGACATTTAGAGATGTCCTGGAGGTTCCTAAGCCTCTCCTCATTTTTTTGAATTCTTGTTTCTTCCTTGTTTTCTGTTTGGTTGTTTCTTTCTTACTTCTAGTCCACTCCATTGATTTGAGTCCCAGTTTTCCTCCCATCTCTATTGATTCCCTGTGTGTTTTACTTCTTTTCACTTATTGTAGCCTTCATTTTTTATCAAGTTTGTGACCAAAATCAAGTAATTCTGTGAGCATCCTGATCACCAGGGCTTCGAACTGTGCATCTGTTAGGTTGGCTATCTCTTCATCACTTAGATGAATTGGCTCTGGGGCTTTGATTTGTTCTCCCATTTGAGCCATCTTTATGGGTTTTTTGGTCTGGTCACGGCTGTTATGTAGTGAGGGGTGGAGCCTTAGGTGTTCCCCAGGGCAGAGCACCCAGTGGCTGGGTAGTGATGCTGTATGTGGTGGCAGGGTCCAAGAGGGAACAATTGTGCTTGCTCTGCTCTCTCTCAGATTCCAATCCCTTCCACTGCTTCCCCTTAACCTGGATTATCTGTGCACGAATGTGGGACCCCCTGGTCAGCCAGTTGCCTTGTGTGGCCTCACTGGGTCTGCACTGCTGCCACCCCATGCCCAGGGTCTGCTAGCTGCCGCCTGTACACCTGGGTCCACCAACCTCCACTTTTTCCTGCTGCAACTCTGCCCCTTCGACCAGTCTGGATGAATGGTTGTTGGACTTCCATATGGTTCAATTTTCTATCAGTTCTGGTTGTTTTCTTGTTTCTAAATCTTTGTTGTCCTTAATTTTGGTTGTGTGAGGAGGCACAGTGTGTCCACCTACACCTCCATCTTGGCCGGAAGTCCTTCATTCTGTCCTGGTTCAATGTTTCTTTCTTCCTTCTGCTCCAAACCATTGAGCTGAGTCCTGGATTCCTTCCCATCACTGTTGGTTCCCCGTAGATATTTTTTTATTTCACATAATGTAACCTTCATTGTTGCCTGGGTCTTTTTTATTCTGTCAAAGTACCAAGTAAGTTACTGTAGCATCCTGATAACCAGTGTTTTGAACTGTGTGTCTGATAGGCTGGCTATCTCTTTGTCACTCAGTTGTATTTTTTTCTGGAGCTTTGATCTGTTCTTTCATTTGGGCCTTTTTTTTTTTTTTTTTTTTTTTTTTTTTTTTTTTTTTTTTTTTTTTTTTTTTTTTTTTTTTTTTTTTTTTTTTTTTTTTTTTTTTTTTTTTTTTGGTCTCAGCACTCCTGTTTTGTAATAAGTGGGGGAACCTTAGGTGTTCACGGGGTGGAGGGGCAACCCATGTCACTGCGTTATGGTGCTGTATGGGGGAGAAGTCTGAGAAGTACTGCTTGCTCAGCTCTCTGCTGGTTTTCAGTCACTTCACCAGCTATCCACAATCAAATTGGGCCTTTCTGGTGCTGATTCACAGTGGGTGGGTTTATGTATGTTCCAGGATACTGTGGGTCTCTCCAATGAACTGTCTTGTGAAGGTGGGAGTTTCTCCCACTGCCACCTCAATTCCCACAGGTATTTTGAGTCAGTTGCTGTGAGCCTTTATTTCCCCGTACTGGAACCCTGGGTTGTGCACGTGTCTCGCTCCCCACTTGTTCCTCCTGGTTCATCTGTAGGCAAATGTGGGACCGCCCAGTCCACAAGCCACTGCCTTGCCCAGTCTGCCAGCTGCAGCTTTGCCTGCTGACTTGCCCATTGCAGTCCTCGAGCTGCTGCCTTGCTGCAAGTCCTCTCTACCCGGCTGCCCATCTCTGCTCCTCCTGGATGAATATTTTTTCTTTATCTCCTTGGTTGTCAGGCTTCCAAACAGTTCGATTTTCTCTCAGGTCTGGTTGCTTTTTGTTTTTTATTTCATTCTTTTCCTTGTTTTGGTTGTGTGTTTACCTATGCCTCCATATTGGCCAGAACTCCCTGATTTCCATTTCTGACATTTCATTGTTGGTGTACAAAAATACCTTTGATTTCTGAATATTGACTGTGTATGGTGCTGCTTTGCCAAATTCACTTATTAGGTTGAGTAGGTTTTTGGTGGAGTCTGTAGGGTTTTCTGTGTACACTATCATGTCTTCTGAAAACAATAACAGTTTTACTTCCTCTTTTGCAATTTGAATGCCTTTTATTTCCCTTTCTTGTCTGATTGCTATTGCTAGGACTTCCAATACTATGTTGAATAGAAGTGGTGAAAGTGGACATCTTTGTCTTGTTTCTGGTTTTAGTGGGAAAGCTTTTACTTTTTGACTGTTGAGTATAATGTTGGCTATAGGTTTTTCATATATAGCCTGTATTATGTTGAAATATGCTCCCTGTACTCTCACTTTGCTAAGCGATTTAAAAAATTTTTTTTTTGGTTGGGGGGAGGGAAGATGATGTTGTGGTAGGAGGGAGCAGATCCCACTTCCCCCTACACAGAGGAGAAAAACCTAGCCAATCTATGGAGGAACAGAGCAAACAGCCAACAGCACACAGCATATAGGAAAATAGGAGATCAAAAATTGTAGCGGACATTGAAAAAGCAGATGGTAAGGAGAGTGCTTCAGGACAATAAGGTCCCAGGGATCAGCATGGAGACCAGGGCAGCTGAAGGCCCAGGCCTGGTGCCTGCCAGGCTCTTGGGAGAGAGCTGTGTCGGCTGCTCCCTCCCCAGCCAAAGAGGGTTTGAGCAGCAACAGTACAGACCTGGTTGCTTGAAGTCACACAGAGGGGAATAAGGACTAAGTGGCAAACACGTAGGGTCTGTGAACACCAACGCATAACCCTGAGAAGAGTGCATGCCCGAACCCATGCAACCAGAGGTGGCCTGGCCCCATGCCCACATCTGCAACCCGGGGAGTGGGTGCTTTGTGGAAGACCCAGAGTCCATACCTGTAAACCCATAAACCCAGGGTGAGCGCACACTGTGGTTGGTCCAGGGCCCACAACAGTAAACTGGGGGAGTATGCGGGCTCCATAGGAGACCTGGAGCCTACAACCATAACCCCAGGGAGTGCACATGCTCTGTAGGAGACTGGGAGCTCACAACTGTAAACCTTGGGTGGGCATGCATCCAGATCTCACACCCAAGGCCCTGCAGAGAGGTGCCAGGCTAGCTCTGGGGAGAATGCATGGCTAGCCCTCAGTCAGCGCAAGGCTGATTGAATGCTGAAGAGGAAGGGAGAAAAGCAATACCAATGGCCCCTCAGCCTGCTGAAGCCAGCGAGACCAGAAAAACTGGATTGGTCAGTTTGAAATCAGCAAGAGGTTTTTTTTGCTTGTTTGTTTGATTTTTTTTGTTTGTTTTTGCTCTTTTAAGTAATTTTTAATTTTTTAATTCTTATTATTTTATATCTCTCAATTCCTTTTGCATCTCTTTCCTTCTTTCTAGTTTTTTTCCTTCTTCCTTTCTTTCCAATTTTATCCCCTTTTCCTTCCTTCTTCTGCTTTTTTTTTTCTTTTTAAATACCCACAGGTAAGACAAAAAAAACCTGGAACTGTGAAAAGGCCAGAGTTGGACCCAAAGAGGGAGCATCCCAATAGCTGAGACAGTGAGAAAAGTTTCACTTTGATATTACAGAGAAACTACAAGTTATCGCATATATGTATTATTATTTTTTCATTATTCTTACATCTTTTATTTTAATAGTATTTTTGTATTCCTCTTGTTTCTATATACTCTTCTTTGCTTATTGGTTATATTATATCATTTGACAGGTTTCCCCTGTTATCTCATTCATATTATTTTGCTAATTTACTGTCCTTCACTTCACTTGTGTTCCATTAGCATACTACTCAAGGGACTATACTCTTTATTCTTGTTATCTAAATCTCATAGATTTTGACATATGATTGTTGCTTTAATATTATTGTAAATAATAGCTATTCCATATAAATGTAAATACTACACAACACCCCTCCCATATCTTAACCCAACTCTATTCTCTCACACACTACACCTATTTACTATCCTTTACTCTCACCTTACCTCAGAATCTGACCTCCCACAATCTCACTGCTTTGTAGATCCAATTCACAATCCTTCCCTCACCAACAAGATTCTTATCTTCTTTCCATCCTTTCTACAAAGTGGCTAGTTGAGTGCAATATCACATTTAACACTATACATAGCCAAAGGGTCACCTATCTTTTCTCTACCGGCTGCTACTATAAATATCATAGAATAATCTCTTGCTGCCTTAAACCATTTTCCCTTACCCCTACAACTGATCACAGAAAAGGAATGGGTAGAAGCTGTGAACACCAGGATACCTGAAGGAGACTGCACCACTGAATCTTACAAGTATTCTCCCACAGAAGTTCACACCATGAAGCCAGGGAGCCAGAACAGATCAATTTAAGAAGCTGAAGCTAACAAGGAGAGTCTTGGAAACAATGGGAAGACAAAGAAACAATCCCCAAATGAAGGGAAAGGAGGAAGCCTCAGAAAAAATGCTAAATGAAACAGAGGCAACTCAGCTATCAGATATTGAGTTCAAAGCAATGCTTATCAGGAAGCTCAATGATCTCACAGTGAATAACCAGAAACTACAGGGAAACTACAGTGAACTCACTGCAAACTATATCAACATGAAAAAGGAAATAGAAACTATCAACAAGGGCCAAGAGGAAATGAAGAACACAATATCTGAACTAAAGAACACAGTAGAAAAAATCAAAAGCAGGATCGATGAAGCAGAAGACCAGATCAGCGAGCTGGAGGACAAAGTAGAAAGAAAACACCCAGAAAGAGCAAGAAAAGGAAAAGAGTCTCAGAAAGAGTGAAGAGAGATTAAGAGAAATGCAAAACAATATGAAACATAATAATATCTGCATAATAAGGATACCAGAAGGAGAAGAAAAAGAGCAAGGAATAGAAAAGCTATTTGAAAAAGTAATGATGGAAAACTTCCCTAATTTGATGAGAGAAAAAGTCACACAAATCCAGGAAACAAAGTCCCAATCAAGAGGAACCTAAAGAGGCCCACCTCAAGACACATCATAATTAAAATGGCAAAATTCCAGGACAAAGAGAGAGTCTTAAAGGCAGCAAGGGAGAAACAGGAAGTAACATAAAAGGGAGCCCTGATAAGTTTAGCAGCAGGCTTCTCAATGGAAACACTCCAAGCCAGAAGAGAATGGCAAGAAATATTCCAAGTAATGAGAACCAGAGGCCTGAAACTAAGGCTACTTTACCCAGCAAGGTTTTCAATCAAGATAGAAGGCCAAATAAGGAGCTTCCCAGACAAAAGAAGTCTAAAAGAATACAACTCCACCAAACCAGCTCTGTAAGACATGCTAAAGGGACTGCTTTAAGGAAAGTAAGGAAAAGAAAGAGAGGGAGGGAGGGAGGGAGGGGTGAAGAGAGAGAGGGAGAGAGAGAGGGAGGGAGGGAGGGTAACACAGGTATGAAAATGGCAATGAATAAGCACCTTTCAATAATAACCTTAAACATAAATGGGTTAAACCCTCAATCAAAAGACATAGAATAGCTGAATGGATAAGAAAGCATGACCCACACATATGCTGCCTACAAGAGACCCACCTCAAGACAAATGATCTACACAGACAGAAAGTGAAGGGCTGGAAACAAATTTTGCAAGCAAACAGACAGGGAATAAAAGCTGGAGTAGCAATACTCATATCAGACAAAATACACTTCAATAAAGGGCCATAAAGAGAGACACAGAGGGTCACTTCATAATACTCAAGGGAGGAATCCACAAGAAGACATAAACATTGTAAATATATATGCACCCAACATAGGAACACCTAAATATATAAAGGCAATCTTAGAGGACTTAGGGAAAGTTATTAACAGCAACACAATTATAGTAGGGGATATTATCACCCCACTGTCAAAAGTGAACAAATCTTCCAAACAAAATATCAACAAATATATTGTGGCATTGGACAATGCCCTAGATGAAATGGACTTAACTGATATATATGTAGCCCTCCATCCCAAAGAAGCTAAATACACATTCTTTTCAAATGAACATGGAAGATTTTCAAAAATAGACCACATGATAGGACAAAAAACAAGCCTCAACAAATTCAAGAAAATTGAAATCATACCAAGCATTTTCTTGGATCACAAAGGACTGAAATTAGAAATCAACCCCAAGGAAAAAAACCCAAAACACCCAAAATCATGGAGATCGAATGCAATGCTATTAAAGAATGAATGGGTCCAGAATTAAATTAGGGAAGAGATCAAAAAGTTTCTGGAAACAAATGAAAATTAACGCACAACAGCCCACAACTTATGGGACACAGCGAAGGCAGTCCTGAGAGGGAAGTTCAGGGCTATACAGGCCTACCTAAAAAAGATAGAAACATTTCAAACAAACAACCTAACCTACGCCTACAAGAACTTGAGGAACAACAACAAAGACAGCCCAGAGCAAGTAGAAGGAAGGAAATAACCAAGATCAGAGCAGAATTCAGTGACATACAGACTAAAAGTACAATTCTAAGGATCAATGATTCCAGGAGCTGGTTCTTTGAAGAGGTAGACAAAATCCACAAGCCTTTAAGCAGGCTCAAGAAAAAAAGAATGAAGACCCAAATAAACACAATCAGAAATGAAAGAGGAGAGATTACAACTGACACAACAGAAATACAAAGTATCATAAGAAATTACTATGAAGAACTGTATGCCAAGAAATTTGAAAACCTAGGTGAAATAGACAAATTTCTAGAAAAACATAATCTTCCAAAACTCAATGAAGAAGAAGCAGAAAGCCTGAACAGACAAATAACAGCAGATGAAATTGAAGCAGTAATAAAAAAACTCCTGACACACAAAAGCCCTGGACCAGATGATTTCACAGGACAATTCTGGAAATCATTTAAGGAAGAGTTTACCCCTATTCTTCACAGGCTATTTCAAAAAATCCAAAATGATGAAAGACTCCCAAACTCTTTTTATGAAGCCAGCATCATCCTAATCCCCAAACCAGATAAAGACACAACAAAGAAAGAAAACTTCAGGCACATATCACTGATGAACATACATGCTAAAATACTCAACAAAATATTGGCAAACTGCATCCAACAATATAAAAAAATCATACACCATGACCAAGTGTGATTCATCTCAGGGATGCAAGGATGGTTCAACATTCACAAATCAGTAAATGTAATATGCTGCATAGACAAAAGAAAGACAAAAATCACACGATCATATCAATAGATGCGGATAAAGCATTTGATAAGTTACAACACCCATTTATGATAAAAACATTCAGCAAAGTGGGAATAGAGGGAGCATTCCTCAACATAATAAAGACCATATATGAGAGACCTACAGCCAACATCATACTCAATGGGCAAAAACTAAAATCTTTTCCACTAAGGTCAGGAACAATACAAGGTTGTCCACATTCACGACTTCTATTCAATATAGTATTGGAAGTTATAGCCACAGTGATCAGACAAGAAAAGGAAATAAAAGGCATTGGACAGGAGGAAGCAAAACTGTCATTGTTTGCAGATGACATGAGAGTGTACATAGAAAATCCTACAGACTCGGCCAAAAAGCTCCTTGACCTAATTAATGAATTTGGTCAAACAGCTGGATACAAAGTCAATACCCAGAAATCAAAGGCATTTTTGTATACCAACAATGAAACAGCAGAAGCAGAAATCAAGAATAATTCCACTCAATATAGCAACAAGAAAAATAAAATGCCTAGGAATAAACCTAACCAAAGAGGTAAAAGATCTGCATTTAAAATACTACACAACACTGAAGAAAGAAATCAAGGAAGACACAAACAAATGGAAACCTATGTCATATTCATGAATCGGGAGAATTAACATCATCAAAATGTCCATACTACCCAAAGCAATTTACAAATTCAATGCAATACCTATTAAAGCACCAATGGCATATTAAACAGACATAGAACAAATACTTCAAAAATTTATTTGGAACCATAAATGACCCCGAATAGCTGTTGCAATTTTGAGAAAGAAGAGCAAAGTAGGAGGGATCACAATACCTGGCACCAAAGTGTATTACAAGGCCACTGTAATCAAAACAGCTTGCTACTGGCATGAAAACAGACACAGGGACCAGTGGAATAGAACAAACAGCCCAGAAATAAACCCAAGTCTCTACGGTCAATTAATATTTGACAAAGGGGGCAGGAACATAAAATGGAGTAAAAATATCCTCTTCAACAAGTGGTGTTGGGAGAACTGGACAGCTATGTGCAAAAAAATGAAACTTGAGCACCACCATACAAAAAAATAAATGGAAGGTTGGCAAAAGACTTATATTTAAGTTGTGATACCATAAAAGTCCTAGAGGAAAACATAGGCAGGAAAATCTCAGATATTTCATGCAGCAACATTTTTACCGATACTTCCCCTAGAGCAAAGGATATAAAAGAAATAATAAACAAATGGGATTTCATCAAAATAAAAAGCTTCTGCACAGCTAAAGAAAACAGTATTAAAATATAAAGAGAACCAACCATATGGGAAAACATATTTGCCAATGCTACCTCAGACAAGAGTTTAATCTCCAAAATAATATAAAGAGCTTACATGACTGCACTCTAAGAAGACAAGCAACCCAATTAAAAAATGGGCAAAGGAATTGAACAGACACTTCTCCAAGGAGGACATACAGAGGGTCCAGAGACACATGAAAAGATGCTCAATATCGCTAGCTATCAGAGAGATGCAAAATAAAACCACAATGAGATACCACTTCACACCAGTCAGAATGGCAATCATAAACAAAGCAACAAACAAGTCTTGGAGAGGATGTGGAAAAAAGGGGACCCTAGTGCACTGTTGGTGGGATTGCAGACTGGTACAACCACTATTTTAAGCAGTATGGAATTTTCTAAGAAAACTAAAAGTGGGTCTGCCTTTTCACCCAGCAATCCCATTGCTAGGATTATATCCTAAAAGCCCTGAAACAGCAATCCAAAAGAACCCATGCACCCCAATGTTCATAGCAGCACAATTTACAATAGCCAAGTGCTGGAAGCAACCTAGGTGCCCATCAGTAAATGAATGGATCTAGAAACTATGGTACATTTACACAATGGAATTCTATGCAGCAGAAAGAAAGAAGGAGCTCCTACCCTTTGCGACAGCATGGATGGAACTGGAGAGTATCATGCTAAGCGAAATAAGCCAGGCAGTGAAAGACAAATGCCATATGATGTCACCTTTAACAGGAACCTAAACAACAAAACAAACAAATAAGCAAAATATGACCAAAGACACTGAGATAGAGGACAGGCTGACAGTGACCAGAGAGGAGGGAATTTCAGGGGATTTTCAGGGACAAAGGTGTAAGGTTTACAGGAACAAATATAAAGGACACATGGGCAAAAACTACAGGGGGGTGGTAATGGGAGGGAGATGGGGAGGGCTTGCGGGGTGGGCTGTGATGGGAGTAAAAGACAGAAAACTGTACTTGAACAACAATTAAAGTAAAATTTTTTAAAAATTTTGAGAAAAAGTTTCCTTCACTAAAAAAATTAATTTTTATATTAGTGCAAAAGAAATAAGGCAGCTAAGATTTTCATAGGGATTGCTATATTAAAATCTTCCTCTGATTTAAGTTTGTGATCCATTGTGAATTAAATTTGTCTAAGGTATCACATAGTGATATCCATTTATTAAAAAAATAATTCTTTCCCTGCTGGATTTCAGGAGCCCCTTTTTTATTAGTGAGTTGACTACATATGCAGAGGCTGTTTCTGGGCTTTATTCAGTTCAATTTTTTTGTTTATTTTCTTGCACCAATATTACTCATTTGTTATTGTATCTTTATAGTAGGTTTCATCATCTCGTGTATTAGTCCTCCAGTTTTGTTGTTTTCAAGATTATTTTGGCTTTTCTAAATCTTCTGCATTTCTACATCAACTTTAGAATCCATTTTGCAGATTAACATCTATAGATTAATTTGGAGAAAATGACATTTTACCATTCTTCCAATCTCTCTCCCTCTTCCTCTTTCCACAACCTATCTCTCTCTCTCTGTCTTTCTCTCTCCCTCATGCTAATGAAAATAGTATTGTTTTTTATCATGTGTTTTTTATTTATTATTAGTGTATAGAAAGACAATTAATTTTAATAAATTGTGTAGTTGCCTTATGTTTTTCTACATGCAGTCTGGTTATCTGAATGTCATAGTAATTTTACTTTTCCTTTCCATTCCAAAGATTGTCATTTTTTAAAAATTTCATTTACTTTTTGGTTTGTTGTACTGACTGGATCTCCAGTATAATTTAAAATAGGAATTATGACAGTGGGTGCTCTTAGTTGTACACCTAGGGGGTAAATGATTAATATTTCACCATTAAGTATGATGTTAGTGTAGGTTTTTATAGATACCATGTGTCAGATTCCTATGGCTTAGTTGCTGAATTGAGTGTATTTAGAGTTTTGTCAAATAGTTTTCTGTTCTATATTGATGACCACATATTTTTCCCCTTTATTCCACTAAGGTAGTAAATTATAATTGATTTTTAAAGGTGTAATTTAAAGGTATAATTTTTGAGGTGTAATTAACAAACAGTAAAGTTTATTCTTGTTGTATACAAGTCTGTGAGTTTGAGTAAATACATACCATTATGTCAGACTCTCCATGTGTTTTATAAATTGCCTTGTCATAATAGTGACATGAAGAAGATATCCTTATAATCGGAATATAGGTAGGAAAACTGAGACCCAGAGAGATAGGTTGTCATTTATTGAGGGTCTTATTTCTAATTAATAACAAGTGGAGACTCAAAGCCATGTCTTCTGACTCCAAAAGAGATGTTTGTCATCGACTTGGTTGACAATAGCAGTCTGCTAGTGAGGCCCCTTCCAGGTCATGGCCACAATTTCCACTCCCACCCTGGGACCAGTTTTTGCAAAAGACCTGAGACAAGATCCAGCCTATAATGGAAGGGGATCTGAAAGTTCTCGGTGGTCCATGGGAAGGACAGCTATGTTACTGGACAGGGGGCCTGGCCCTCAGTGTGTCTGCCTAGGGTCAGCTGTGGTGCGTGTGTTCTTGACTTTGTGTAGGAAAAATTTCACAACACAGACTGCAGCTGATTATGAGGATACATTTATTAAAGCTAGGGATGGTAAAACAAGGAAGGGCTTAGCACAGAAGAAGCAACAGGAGAACCTAAACTGGGCTGCCTTATTTCACTGGGAAGTCAGGGAAATGGGCTTTGGGGACAGGTTTAGGGGATTAGCCTGAGACAAGCTGCCTATTGCTTTAGAGTTTAGGATACTTATGCCTGTGGGGAAAGAAGTGGGAGAAGAAGGGAAAAGGAATAATGGCAAGGCATGGCTGGGTCCTTTGTCTTGAGGCTTTTCTCTCTCTCTCTTGCAGGCTGGAATCTTAGGGGAGGTCTCAGGGAAGGTTTTCAGTAGAACATTCATCAGTTTTCCAGGTGTGCCCTTTCAGGGTCATGGTTTCCACTGATTGGTCAGTGGCAGGGCAAGGGATCTTTAGTCATTGCAGTTGGTTCTGTTGTCACCCATCTGGTTTTGCTGCTTTTCTGGGCCTAGAGCTGAAATGCAGCTGAGATACTAGGTGACCTTCTGTACCTGGCTGTAAATTGCTTAGCCATTTTGTTCAGCTATGTCTGTTTCTCTATTTCACTTGCCAAGGAAATTTTCTAGCCTCTTACTAATTTGTTGTGACACACATTTGTTAACTGTGTCACCTACACTTAACAAATCAGGAAAGGCTTCCCATGTGTCAGAGATCTGAGACTTGAAGAATAAATAGGGTTTAACAAGTAAAACATGTTGGAAGGGGCAGAGGGAGGAGGAACCAGCCAGGAAGAGAAGACTGAGCCAGGAGATGAGAGAATGAAAGGGGCAGGATGAGACTTGGGGGTAAGCAGGAATTTAAAGCCATTTTCAGGGATTTAAAGCCATTTTAAGGAGACTTTGACTTTTTTATTCTGTGGACATTGTGAGTATATTGAAGGCTTGTATGCAAGGAAAGAGCATGATCAGGTTTGTGTTTTGGTAAGGTGATCTTGTTGCAGTGTGAGGAATTCTGCAGAGTGAAGCAACACTGGAAGAAGGAAGAGCAGTTCCCAGCTGGTGTAGTAATCTAGGAGGCAATTAGTGTGTCCTGAGACAGAACGATGGATGGAAAAGAAATGGAGAATGCCTCTGGAAATATTTAGTATAAAAAATCAGTAGCATTTGTTGAATGATTCAAAGGGGGATCAGAGGTAAAGACAAGACCCTTAAGTGAAAGTGGAGTTGTTCTGCCCTGACTGGCGTGGCTCAGTTAGTTGAGCATTGTCTGGACAGGAGAAAGGTCTCTGGTTTGATTCCCTGGTCAGGGCACATGTCTGGGTTGTGGGCCTGGCCCCCAGTTAGGGCACAATGCAAGAGGTGACCAATCGATTTTTCTCTCACACATCAATGTTTCTCTCCCTCTCTATCTCCCTCCCTTCCCCTCTCTAAAAAATAAATTAATACAATATTGAAAATGGAGTTGCTCTGGTTGAAATAGCAGTGGTGCACCCACCTCTCCACCTCTTCCATGCTATAGCAGCTCCTGGGATACCTCCAAGGGAACATGGTTTGAAAATCACTAACTTAAATCGGTACCTTGGTAAGGGGCTTCATCCTCTTTAGTGTGACACTAAGGACCTTCCTTCCCCCTAGCTTCTAAGATGCCACTCTCATCTGGGACCTCTGACCCTCATCCTCAGCTTTGTCTTTCTCAGTCTCTTCTGATAGGTCCTCCTTTCCTTCCCACCTTAAATGTTGAGCCCCCAGCCTTAACATCATCAGATTCTTTTTTCAGTCTTTGTGGTTTCCCAGGAAATGTTGTCTCCTCTCTGGGTTTCACTTGTCCCTTTAAACTCAGAAAGCCCCTGAGCTCCAGCCTGCATAACAAGTGGTCTACTTAACATCTACTCTGAGACTCTTGTGGGTCTCTAAAACTCAGAAGTTGGCTTATTCTCTGACACTTCCCCCCCACCACTCCCTCCCCACTCCCTTTGCATGAATTGAAAGCTTGTTCTTCCTTCGCTGTCTAGGCTCAAATAACTGTTTGTTTATTTATTTATTTATTTTGTTTGTTT
Source organism: Anoura caudifer (assembly GCA_004027475.1). NCBI lineage: Eukaryota > Metazoa > Chordata > Mammalia > Chiroptera > Phyllostomidae > Anoura > Anoura caudifer. Next base: position 23,127 of record PVKU01012285.1, on the reverse strand, counting down.
GTTTTCTTGGTCTCAAAGACTCTTCTTCCCTAACTTTGCACCAACACCAGTAGCTGGCACATAATAGGCCTAATACATTTTTGTTGAATGACTGTATCCTGTGGCTTCAATGTACAGCCCAGTGCCTGGCACTTTGGGGGCCATCAGGAAATGTTGATGCTGAAAAAAATTTCACCTACTGAAGGTTTATTGTGTGCCACTCACTGTACTTGGTGTCCCTTGGTTCAAAGATTGAAGAAAAAATGGAGCCTCTGCCAAAAGTATCCAAGAATTTGCTCTAGAACCTGCAAATAGAGGAAGGGAATGGAATCATTGAGCACCTGCTGTGTGCCAGGTGTCGAACATTGTCACTTCATTGAGCCCCCTCGATAACACCTTGATGTAGCTGGGCCTGCCATGTTTCATCCAGGAAAATCAAGGCTCAGATGAGTTACAAAACTTGCCTTAGATCATACAGCTGGTATCCAAGGCTGGATTTGAACTTACTTTTACACTGTGCCTATCTGATGGATGAGACTCTAAATGAATGAACAAGACTTTTGGTCAAGATGGTAGTATAGGCAGGCTTTGCTCACCTCATCACAAAACCACATACATCAAAATTACAACTAAAATATAGAACAACCATCACTCAAAACCATCAGAAATCAAGTTGAACGGAAGTCTGACAACTGTGGAATTAAAGAAGTCACATCAATCCAGCCTCAGCTGGCAAGCTGGTACCCTATATGAGATTTCATCAACCTGGCTAACATTGTTTGACATGCCTTGGAGATCTATCGAGACTTCACCCCACCCAATTTATGGGCCCACCCAAGCTGCTTTTCCATACGAATGACTGGTCTTGGCTCATGCTTCACAACTTTCTATTCCTATCAAACAATCAACAGCTGGCCTCAGTGAGCCCCAGAACAGGCAATATTAGCACCTGGTCTAGATTCATAGGTTGGCTTCATCTGGGAATCTCCAAGCCCAGCATAAGTAGCAGCCACCTCAGATTGCTTTATAGCTCAGGCAGGGTGGCCCTAGGCAGAACATAGATGGGGGCTGACCTTGACTTGCACCACCCAGGAAACTCCAGGGCCAGTGTACCCATTGGACAGCTACGGACAATGTAGGTGCACCACCACCCTGGCCCTGCACAGCTGATCCTCCACAAAGGGTGAAAGTTTGTAGTCAGTGGTCACAGCCAATCCTTGCAGCTGGCTGGCCTGGGTAAATCCCTCCCACTGATCTGCCAAAAGCATGTAAGGCTCAACTACAAGAGGAGGGTGTACTCAGCCCACACAAAAGACTCACCTCAAGTACCTAGCTTGGATGATAGGGGAGGCTGTGCCACGGGACTATACAGGATGGCTACTACATTAGGCCATACTACCAAGACACAGAGTCAAAGCAGCTGTACTTAATACATAGAAACAAACACAGGGAGGCTGCCAAAATGGGGAGACAAACATGGCCCAAATGAAAGAACAGATCAAAACTCCAGAAAAAGATCTAAATGAAATGGAGATAAGCAATCTATCAGATACAGAGTTCAAAACACTGTTTATAAGGATACTCAAGAACTTAGGACCTGAATAGCATCAAATAGATCCAGTCAGAAATGAAGGATACACAAATTGAAATAAAGAGCGATTTACAGGGAAACAACAGTAGAGTGGATGAAGCTAAGAATCAAAACAATGATATGGAACATAAGAAGCAAAAAAAAAAAAAAGAGCAATTGGAAGAAGAAGAAGAAGAAAAAAGAATAAAAAAAAAATGAGTACAGTATAAATAGCCCCTGGGACAACTTCAAGAAGTCCAACATTCACATCATAGGGGTGCCAGAAAGAGAAGAGAAAGACCAAAAAATTGGAAATCTATTTGAAAAAGTAGTGAAAGAAACTTCCCTAATTTGGTGAAAGTGTTAGACATGCAAGTCCAGGAAGCACAGAGTCCCAAACAAGAGGGATGCAAAGAGGAGCACTCTAAGACACATCATAATTAAAATGCAAAAGGTTAAAGACAAAGAGAGAATCTTAAAAGCAGCAAGAGAAAAGCAGTTAGTTACCTACAGGGGAATCTCCATAAGACTGTCAGCTGATTTCTCAAAAGAAACTGCAGGTGAGAAGGAAATGGCAAGAACTATTCAAAATGATGAAAAGTATGGACCTACAGCCAAGATTGCTCTACCCAGGAAAGATAGCATTTAGAATTGAAGGGTAGATAAAGAGCTTCCCAGACAAGAAAACACTAAAGTAGTTCATCATCACTAAACCATTGTTATATGAAATGTTAAATGGACCTATTTAAGAAAAAGAAGATCAAAATTATGAACAATAAAATGGCAAGAAATACATATCTGTCAACAATTGAATCTAAAAAATAAACTATGCCAGCAAGAACAAATACAGAACCTTGGATAAAGAATATTTTGATGGTTTCCAGATGGGGGGGTATGGGGAAATGAATGAAGAGGTGAGTGGATTAAGAAGTACAAATACAGTTACAAAATAGCCATGGGGATGTAAAGTACAGTATAGGGAACAGAGTAGCCAAAGGACTTATACACATGACCCATGGACATGAACAGTGGTGGGGGGATTGCTTGAGGGAGTGGGTGTTACTAGGTGGAGGGGGGATAAAAGGGAGGAATCAGGACAACTGTAATATAATAATCAATAAAATGTAGTTTAAAAATATAAATGAATGAGCAGTTATTTATCTTCCATTTTCCTTAGCTAAACTGTGAGCAGGGAATGTGTTTTATACTTCAGGGTCTGACATAGAGTACATGCTTAAGAAATGGTAATGGAATGAACTACAAGAAATTGTCAGTAGAATGCCAAACTAGAGATCAGGTCTGCCTTTCCCCTTCCTGTTGCCTTATCATTAATTCATTAAATCTGTTGCCTCCTTTCTTTCTTTTTCAAGTCTGTTAAAAAGAGAGAACACCTCTTGCATCCAGCAAGATAGATAGGAGGTGAGTAATTAGATAATTTGGCAAAGACTTCTAAACACTCAGCACAGTAGTGTGTGAACTTGGGACCTCCTATCTAGTGTGCTGGGCTAATGGCAGAGCCCTGCTCCCTATAGGCATCAACAGTAGCTACTGAGCAACCAGGATCAACAGGAGCTGTGCTGTGATACATGTCTACTGGCTGGCGTGAAGCCACACCAGTTCCCAAGGCAGACTGGGAAGCCAAGATGGAGAGAAGCTCGATACTGGGCCCAGAAGTAGGACTGCTTTCTCCACCTCCCCTCGTGTGGCTTGAGTTCTCCTTCAGTGGAGAACACTTGCATCACCAGGCAGAATTGCTAGTTCTCCACCTCAGAACCTCCTGGTGACTCTTTGCCCCAGGAGAATTCGTATTGCTGCTGCCTTTATCCTTGTCATTTCTTGGACACAGTAAAAGCCTGCTCACTTCTCTAGAGGCCTCAGCTCTTGGGTTCCTGTTGCAGTTGAGGGGAAGAGACTGGTCTGAGGTTGGGTACAGGTCCCTACTATATTGTCATGGTCTCTGACTATGGTGCCAGCTTCTGGTATCTTTCCTTCTATGAAAGTTGCTTCTTTCTTTCCATGAGTGCAGTGCTATCCTCCATGTACCTGCCATGTTTCCTAACATGGCATGACTGAACCCCTGGTATCAGCTGGGATTCTTTGGTTGGAAATCCTAGAAACCAGCTCCAGCAAACTTAAAAGTGTTACTCCCCAAACTGATGGGCAGCTGATGAATCAGACCTTGGATAGAGGTCACTCTGGAGTCTGGGAAGCAGGGACTCCTGTATAACTCCACCCATTAGGCTTTCCCCCCCATGGCTTCAGCCATTCCCTCTATGCTGAAGATCCCCACATCCCTTTCTCTGGCTTAGGCATCAGATGACATACAAACCCACCTGTCTCCTGGGTAGCTCCCACTGGAGACCATTGTATAGGTAGCATGTTCACAATAGAACTTGCCATCTTCCCCACCCCATTGTTCTTCCTGTGTCCCTACTCACTTTTTTTTTTATTTGGTAAACCTTCATTATGAGTGGAACACATGAGGTTCAGCTTATCCTTTGTACTGTACATTTACCAGAGAATGATTGTGAATCTGGGGCACACTTACACACAGCACACAGCTCAAGTCTCCCCTTGATGGAGCTTGTAATGCAGACACTGGAGGGCTAAGTCAGTGTCCTGTGGACCTCGAGGGGGACCCACTCACTTTTTTCTAATAAAGAAACATTATTCTTGTCATATAATCTTTGTTTATAAAGAAACCTCATCATGGCCACTGTTTGGGTTTCTGGCCTCATCATCTCCTGTTGCACGGTCTTCTTACTCTTGTATTCATCCCCTTTGCAATCTACTTCTAACACTGCCATGAGACTGACCTTAGGGAGGCAGTTTTTAGTATTAATGGCCCTCATGAAAATGCTTCAGCACCTCTTCATTACTTGGACCCTTTTATCATAGTATTCGGGGTCTTTGGGTTCTGGTGCTGCCTGCCTCTTCTGGCCCCATTCCTAGGCACTCCTCCTTACTCCTGGGCTACAGCTGAGCAGCACCACTGCTGCTCAAAGGATAACTCTTTCACATGCCTAGTCCTACTCATGTGCTGCATGCTGTGTACTTCTCCCATTTCTCTGCCACATGGACCCTCAGTCTTGAGCTAGAGGAATGTTGCCTCCTCTGTGAACCTTTTTGACCCTTCTAAAGCAGAGTCAGGTGATCGCTCCTCTGCAGATGCTTCTGTGATAATACTTTAAGTGCTATGTTGAAATTACCTTTTGTTATCTCCCCCTCTTAAGTGGTAGATAGCAACCTTGTCAGATTGATCTCAGTATCCCTAATACCTCATGCAGAACAGGGTCCAGCAGGACCCATTTCCATCAACTGAGAACTCTCCAGGGCTGTAGGTAGTCTGCCCTGGGTTGATGTCTAGAATGGTGGGAAAGATGCACAATTACTGTTGTCTCTGCAGATGTGCTGTGTGGCCACTGAGCTGAAAAGCTGATTCATGTTCAGTAGGTGGACTTCAGACTTATTTTAAATCTCCATGAGAAAGGTAAGACTTGTACCTATCCTTAGGAAGCAAAAAAGTAAGTCATCTTTACTTTCTCACCCCTGTTATTAAAAAAGGAGAAGAATGTGTTTGGTTTAATGTTCAGATGGGAAACTGCTGTTGATTTTAAGTGAGCATATGACACTCTTTCTGTGGGCTGTGAGGGACTCACTTTGCTGGTGTTGGAGCTGTTTTGGTCCCTTATGCAGAAAGGGATAGAAAATGTGATAAATGCATCTCAAAGGTATATGAAAATATGCAGCCAACAGGTATTAATTAAAGAGAAGAAAGACATGATTATTGAGCTTTTATGATGTGCCAGGAGCTTTTCACATATGATTTTGTTAGTACTTACTACAGTACATAGAGAAACTGAGCAACTGAGAAGGGAGCTGACTTTCTCACAGCCCTGTATATAGTAAGGTTGAGAGTTGGGATTCCAAAACAGGTCTCTGGCTCAAAGTATGTAATGATACATTCAATGAGCCTAAGGGCTCATTGTAGGCACTTAAACAAACATCTTCTACCTCTTCTTTTCTCCTAACACATGCTATCTTTTCTTGTTCTATGTTAGCTTATCTGTCCTCAGTAAGAAACCACACTTGAATGCCAGGGACTGTGTTGTTTTAGTGGTGGTGGAGCCCCTGAGTGTAGGCCCTCTGTTTCATCTTGACCATGTCCACGATAAGCTTGGTACTTATCATCTAGTAGCTGCTTTTGAGTATTTGTAGAATCAACAACAATAGCTGGAAGGACTCTTCCTGAGTATGGGCTGCTTTTTTCCTGCTGAAACAGCTAGGCCTAGAGCTGTAAAGTTGTCAGTGCCTGCCTTACAGAGGAGGAATTGTACTTACTCTCTTGCTTTTGCCAGGACCAGGACACAGGATACCTGGAGAGTCTTTTGACTCTTGGGATTGCTGCCATCCTAATATTTCAGCATGTGCTGTATTTTCTTCTGCCATGTGGCACCCTTGGGAACAGAATTCAAGTAGTGCATCCCAGTAGTGCATCCCTGAAAGAACCCAGTAATGGGGTTGCTGGTATGGGACCATGTGTGGGGGGGTCCATGCCCACAAGGCACCCCCCCTGATGCCACAGATGAGAATAAGTCTACTAAGACATGATCTGCTTGGGGAGGAAAGGTGGCCGACTTCTCAAAGGAGAAGGGCCAAGAGCCTTTCCCTCAATGGGCTTTTATTGGGTTGTTTGCATAGGAATACAAGCTCATTAATCATTATCAGGCAGTAAGGATAAAAAATAAATAAATAATGTACAGAGAACTCTGAGGGCCTATTTTGAGTCAGAGTCAGATAGCTAAAGAGCAATAAAACTTTGAGGAACTAACTCACTTCTTGTTTGGACCCTTATTTAATTGAGAGCCTTCTAAACAAAGCAGGTTTCACAGGTTTTTACATATTCTTTCTTAGACCTGATCACCATAGGGAACCCACCCTTTCCAGCACAGGGCTACACCCATCACCAGCATTGTTTCAGGCTTAAGTCAGGCAGGGTAAGCAAGGCAACCAAGAGATTATGAGCCTTCTCGCAGACAGAATGAGGACTCAGGCTATGTCAGGATAGCCAATGGGCCAGGGTCCATCACTGCCTTTTGCTTGTAGCCCCCCCCCCAAGTCCTTCCTTGGGGCCTCCATGTGATCATGCCTGGCTTAGGTCATTCCCCCTTCAGGAATCTTACCCATCATTGGCTAACTGATCAAGCATTGGGGGCCAGTTATGGATGAAGTAAAAGGAGCAGAAGTGGTGCTCCTGCCAGGAAGATAAGCTTTGTCTCCTTTGTGGCTTATGGTCTGAAGGTCATTCACTCAGCCTTAGCCATGGGGGCATTACAGCTTCTGAAACCAGGCAGGGTGGTTCCCAACAGGACCAGAATTAATCAGAGCCCACTGAATTAGTGCTATGATAACAACTCTCAGAGGAGTAAGGGACTATGCAAGGTAAGCCTTCATCTGAGGCAAGGTCTACTGATATTGGAAGGGTGGTGGAAAGTCCTTCCATTAGCATTTTGCCTTCCTAGTCATCATTTTGGGTTCAACAGTTTATAGATCCAGGCTTCATATTGTTCTAGGAGCTCCTCCAGTGCTTAAAAGTTTAGTGGGACAGACAAGGCACACAATGATGTGGGGCAGCTTCATCCAGCAGAGCTCCCCCGGCTGCCGTGGTTGAGAATGATCCTACCAAGATATGATCCACTTAGGGAGGAAAGGCTGACCAGTCTCTCAGAGGAGAAAGGTCTTTAGCCTGTCTCTCAATGGGCTTTTATTGAGTTTAGCTTGCATAGGGATGCATATCAAAGAAAGGAGGTATGGTTTACAGGTAACATTTCTGGCATCACAGGGGTCTTTTTGAGCCAGGGTCTGGTAGACAGGGTGATGTCAATCAGTTGTAAAACCTTGGGAAACAAACTTATTTTGTGCTTGGACCCTTAACATTTAAATTGAGGACATTCTTAGCAAAGCAGATTTCACAGGACTTCATGCATTCTTTCTTAGGCCTGATAGTGCCCTGCCAGGAACCTCCCTTCAGCATTGTTTCAGGCCTGAATCAGGTAGGGGAAGCAAGGCAGCCAAGAGATTAGGAGACTTTTTACAGATAGAATGAGGACTCAGGCTATGATAAAGTTGATGCATGAGGGTTTTTTGTCCCTTCTCCACAATCCCCTAAGTCCTTCCCTGATGGCCCCTTTGCAAATATGCCTGTCTTGGGTTGTTTCTTCCTTGCGGAATCTTACCTGTCATTGACTATCCAGCCATCCTCCAGGGCCCAGCAGGGTGAAGTAAAGGGGCAGAGGCTATGCCCCTGCCAGGAGAATAAGTTTTGTCTCCTTAGTGGCTTATGGTCCCAAGGTCCCCTAGCCATGGGACCTGTAGGGGTTACAGCTTCTGAAACGAGGCAGGATGGTTCCCAACATAATGACACAGTTCCTATAGGGGTATAACCAGGGGGTTAATGGGGAGTAATCAGTCCCCTCCACATATGTACACACATGCATGCATCCACATGCATATGCACACATGTATGTACACACACATGCCTTCTACCTTTAAGCATAGTCAAAATTCTGTACTCACTCCTAGGACTTGCTTGTTTAGGAGCCACATGAAGGAAGTGAGTTTCCTCCTGGCTTTGGGGCATACACTCCACGTTTTATGGATGATCTGCTCCCCAGCAGGACACCTGGCCTCTTTCCTTAGCCCAGGTGCAGAAACCTTCTAGCTCTTTCCAGAAACTTGATACCCCTCCTAAAGATCAAAGATTTGCCTTGATAAAAAAATATGCCTAAACATGTTGATTCTAAAAACTTGTTCTAAACAATATCTTGAACAGTAGATTTGTTAGAATAATGTATGTACTGACTTCCCTATAGTATTTCTTTAATAAAGACTCATGGAGAAGTAGTGTGAGGAGATAGAAAGGATGTGGGCTTCATGACCATACAAACCCAGCTCTGCCATCTAATAGCTGTGTGAGTTTGAGTCCATAGTCCTCATCTGGCACCTATATCCTGTATGCCACTGTAATAGTGACAGTAATAACAAGTTTTGTTGGAGAATAAATATATAACTTCCCTAAAAGATCCTAGCATTGTTATGGATGGCCTACATTGTAAGTACAAATTTACTTCACCCTACATTTGTTAAGGGTCTACCTACCAGGTACCATGCCACACAAACAGAAGTGACTTGGGCTTCTCTCAGGAAACTTACTTTGCAGGGGGATCAATAAATATAGATCAACTAGTAAAACAATAATTAGAATAATTTTAAAATATAAGTGCAATGGGAGTATAGGTGGGAGAAATTGTTCTGTTTGGATGGAGAGAGAAGGAAAAAAAAAATATATATATATAATCAGTCAGGATTTTGATTACAGCCAGTAAAACCAGCTCTGGCTGTCATATCAAAGAGGGAATTCACAGGAGGGATTCTGGGGATTGGCCAGTGGATGTGAACCTAGAGGACCAGGTTTAGGGAACGGCCTAGAAGCAAGGAAGCCTCAGTCCTGAAACCCTATGAGTTGTGTCCTCAATTGTTCTGCTGTTCCTATTGCTGTCAGTGTGGTCTCTGTCAGTTCCTCCATTCTGTGTCATTCACTCAGTATTTAGATTCATGGGATGGTGACTGTCAGAGCCCCAGCCAGGTACCTGCCTTTGATGAGTCCAGGGCAGAGCAAACATACATATCTGCCCCCACCTAGAAATAGTACAGAACCTCACATTGTCTCCCAAGACTGTAATATGGGATTTTACAGGGTGCTGAAGGAACAGTTGATTGTGGCCTGGACAGTCAAAGAACCACAGAGCACATAGGTGGGTCCTTGAAGAATTTGCCAGGCTGGCCAGAAGTGTATAGAACAAGAGGTCTTTCTGGTAAAGAACAGTGGGAGCCAAAAGCAAATGCCATAGAAACTGATGTGCAAGGGAGAGCTGCAGTTTGGCATGAGTGGTATTTTCTAGGTAGATGAGACAAGGGCTAAGAAAAGTATTACTTTAGTTTTTAGTCCATGGACATGAACTAAGGGAGGGGTGGGAATGCAGGTGGGTGGGGGGTGCAGGGAAGAGGGGGACAAAGGGGAGAAAAAATGGGGCAACTGTAATAGCATAATCAATAAAATATTTTAAAAAGTATTACTTTAGTTTTTCATATTTGTTATCCCCAGAGGTAGCACAAGCAGGGATTATCGATGGACCCACAGAGCTGGAGCAGAACTCTGAGTGGCTCCTCTGAGGAGATGACCTTTGAGTGGGACCTTGAAGGCCATCAGGATGATTGTCACCATCTTCTGCAGCTTAGCCTCTAGGCAATGCCACAGGAACTGACCTGGAGCCCAGTAAGCTCCGTGCTGGCATCAGGGCAGCTAGCTGTTTCATGTTCTTGATGTTGCTGTTTTAGCACAGGTCATAGGTGCTGGTAGTGGAGGTAGAGCCCATGCACAGAGCCCATGATCTCTGTAGTAGGTATGAAGCTTGGCCAACTTGCCTGCTGATACAACTTCAGGCTCAGGGTGGGACCAAGGCCTCAGGCCACCTGCTCCTGGGTAGCTGGGAGCTGCTTCTCTGACTCCTTCACTTCATGGCATTCTATAACACACCTTCTAACCCATTAGCACAACTGACCTTCAGGTTTGGGATTCACATCAGATCAGGGAAGGATTGTTCTGGAAGCCTTTGGGCTTGCGAGAGCCCCACACTCACCCATGACTGGCTCTGCTCAGTTTGTGTCTTTCCCTCAGAGCTGGAGCTGTAGACTGACCCTTGCTCCTCTGCTATGAGCAAGTTCAGTCACATGTCATGTTCAAGCAACATCTCTGAACTCAATACTTATAGCCACGTGAGAAGCAGCAGGCAGCTGAATGAAATCCTAGTTCCTTCCTTGTGGCAGACCCTTCTGCGTGGCGTGGGCCCAGCTCCCACTCGGAGATGCACAGGACCCATGCCCACAGATAGGTTCTCTCACGGGTAATTAGATTTGCAATATACTTAAGCTGTTTTGAAGCTTGCTCTTTGCTAAAACCCCCTCACCCTGCAAGTACCTTGCAGAGACCAATGTAACTGGCCACCTTTTCATTTGCTAATATCCTTCTTCTGTGATGTAATGAGGGGCATTGGCTCCTTTGTTGTAGTGGGGGATGGTGAGTGAGAACTATCTTGTAATGTGAGGAGAGAGATAGAATAAAGGCCTGTCATGGCAAAGGCTGTGGCTTTTGCTCCTCTTGAGAGAAAAGCCATGCTGTCGTCCTATTTCCTCCACCGGACTCGGTAGTCTGTGTGATGTTTTAATTCATCCATAATGACACGGACACTGCTGGCTGGTGTCCGCATCACTTCCTCCCTCTCCCTCTGTCTTTTCAGCCTGCAGATTTAGAAATATGAGTAAGTTCCCTTTGTCACACTTCTGCTTATTTCAAGTGTCATGTTGTTACCCTGCCTCGAAAGACAGCCCCTGCCTCGCTCACAGGCAGTGACTGTATTCTCTAGCACTGTTTTTTAAAAGGGGGTTCAGCTAGAAAATTGCATATTATTTCCTCTCTAAAAGTTTCTACTTGCTGTCTTTATGTAGCATACAGTTGTCTTACCCACGGTTGATATTTTGTGTGCCTGGCTTGCAAGTGCATGGTGTAGGAAGATAGATAATCAGGCTATCCTCTTGGGAAACAGCCTTCCAGTTCAGTTTTTATGAACTGGATTTAAAAAATAAATAAGTCAGATAATATCACTCTCCTGCTTAAAACTCTCCAGTGGCTTCCCACTGCTCATAGAAGACATACACTCCTTGGTGCCACCTGCCAGGCCCCAGACAGATGGCCTCAGCCTGACTTTTTTTGCAATCTCTCCTGCCTCTCCCTCTCTGCTCAGCTGTTTGTTGTGTTGTTTGTTCTGTTTTCCCTGTGTTCTAAAGGGTGTCACATTTTTCCAGGTAAGGGCATGCACATTTGTATTCTCTCTGCTGGGAACCAGCTTTTCTACATCTTTGTGGACCTTTCTTCCTGTCCTTTGGCTGTCAGCCAAGATGTCACATGTTCAGAGGGCCCTTGTTTTGTCATTTAGTCATCACCCTACCTCTCTGGGCTGTCACTGTTCTCATAGCCCCTCATCACTGGCCAACATCTTTTTGTGTTCTTCTAGCCATTCCCTCATTCATTACAATACTCCTCACTCCAAGAGTAGTCTGGCTAAATGAGCATCTAGGACACTTGTGACTGACTGACCAAATGAATGAAATAGCAGCAGCAGGGACATTTGTACAGGAAGAAGAAATCATGACAGGGATTATGCAGAGATGCCAAGAGGAGAGAGGTCCCACTGAGACCCTGCCAGGCACTCTGCTCTGAGGAGGACCCCCTCCCCAGGGGCAGCTTTCATTCACACTTGGTTAATGCCCCATTTTCCAGTTTTTCATGTGGAAATCAAAATTTTTTTTGTATAAAATTGGTTTTGAAAATTCCAGTGACTGATCCAATTGGAAACCAGACCAAACCCAAACCACCTAACAGACCAAATAAAATATGATCAAGTAGTTCATAGGCCACTAGCTTAACTTGCCTTTCCTAATTCTTGTATCCATTCACCAGATGTTTAGTGACCCCTCTCCCTGAGTTCAGAGTTTCAGATATGGAGATGAAAGTTCACTGTTCTCAGGGGGTTTATGGTCCATGGAAGGGGCAAATAACCCCTCCCTGAATGATAGGACTGTGACAGAAGAGAGTACCTGGCAGCCTCCTTTCCCAGAAGAGATTGGGCTCACTGTCCCTTTGGGCTTTTATATGCAGGAGGTCCCATGTGATTCATTGTTGCTTTATGCTAATCTGGGGTTCCTCCTGCCCACCCCCTCTCTGCCACCCCACCTGAGTGGTATGTTTAATTTCCAACCCTCATCTTTCCTGTGCCCTAGAACTCGATTAGAAACTGCTGAAGTAATATCCTGGCTTCTTAAGATGCTCTTGCTTGGAAAATTATACCAGGTAAGACTTATTACTCGGGAGGTGAGGTACATTACTTCTAAATTTTAGCTCTACCATGTACTGATTGTGTGGCTCTGGGTGACTTAATTACTTTGTGCCTCATTTTTCTTGCCTTTTAAATGGGTTTAATAAATAGTTCTCTACCCCACCATACGGTTGTGTAAATTAAAGGAGCACTTAGGTAACTATTTATTAACTGTTAATAAATGACCACTGCTGCTTTTATTGATTTGTTTCATGAGACTCTGTGGATCCTTGTTTCTGTTATAGCCAACATTATACTTTTCAACCAGTAACTGGGTGTTGCTAAGAGGAAGGAAGGATGCAGAGAGCGTTGTACTTATGGGATCAAATATATAAGTTCACCAGCATCAAGCATTTCCATTGTTCCTTTCTTTGTGGTCTTATTATTTTCTTACTTTGTTTACATGGGGACAGCAGGCTTCAGTTGCCTCAGAGGCCACCTGTCCTACAATCTCTTGCACTCAAAGTCTCTGTACTCTGGTTCTCTGGATGTGAGCACTGTGTCTACCCTATGGATGGGGATCTCAGCCCTGCAGCCAGTGGGTAGAGACTGGGAAGGAAGCAGCATGAGCAGACAGAAGTCTTTAGAATGAAACTATTTTCATGTAACTTTCCTTGGTAATAAACGGAAATGGAGGCTGCAGAGAGCTTATAATATTTCAGAAGATGGTCTTGTAATAGAATGTTTTCTCAAGGTTTTCTGCAAGATATCAGTGACTCTGAGAAAATGTGCATCTAGTAATGAGGAACAAAAAAGTGGCTTTGAGCACTCCCTCTTGATGGCACGTTGCTGAGTTACCCTCTCTTTCCTGGCACAGTATCTGGTTTGGAAAGTTAGGAAGGTAATCCTAGAGAAGTGGCCTCTCCTGGTTTCTCCATGGACTCTTAAGGAGCTGGGACCTTGTCCTGGGGTCAATGCCCACATAACTCTGATCCTCCACACTTTTCTTTTGGACTCTGGCCTGGACAGGACCCATTTGATAGTTAAGGACCCCAAACTTTTGTGGCAAACTTACACTTTTCTTTTGGACTCTGGCCTGGACAGGACCCATTTGATAGTTAAGGACCCCAAACTTTTGTGGGGCACCTGGGTTCAGAGAAACCAAGCATCCATTGTCTTGTGGCAAATAATTGTTAGAAACTGAATCTGGACCACACTTGTAGGCATCACAGTATACAGTATTCTTAAAGGTTAGCATGTCTTTCCCTGCAAAATCAACTTCCTAATAACATCATTTATTTTATTCTTTGAGCACATATTTCCTGTGTGGCCCTGGCCATAAGGCAGCAAACACAACAGTGCTCCTGATCTCCAGGAACTTACAGTCTAGAGGGGGTACGGGCTGGTAAACAGACCAGCAAATACACAGTTTGTCATCTTGGAGTGCATCTCTGTATACATACAAATTTATACACAATGCAAATTGGCATCTGGCAACACTCAGTAGTTTATGTAAGTATATCCATATGCTAAATAAATGTATTTAGCTGTGCAAATATATGTAGCTCTGTATAGATGACACATATAAGTACAAGGTGCACTATTTCATTTTTCTTCACAGTCTAGGTGGATATAGTTTTCCATTTTCAGGCCAGCAACCTGTTTCCCTGCCTTCCTCCTTGTATTAATCAGGCAGTCTTCTTGTCTGGGACCCTCTTTCCCACCCCAGCCAGCCTCTGTTCAGGCTGTCTTCTCTATCCTGGATTGTTGCATAGGCCTTCTAACTGGTCTTCCAACCACAAGTCTTTTTTGTTCCTTAATTTTGATAACTTTATTTGAGAATAATTTGTTTCCTTTATAATCCTATATATTTTTAACATCTTTATTGATGTATAATTCATTATCATAAAATCACCTATTTAAAATATGCAATTCAGTAGTTTTTAATATAGTCACTGTGTTGTGCAGCTAGCAGCATACTCTAAGCTTAGGACATTGTCATCACCCCAAAAAGAAACTTGGTACCCCTTAGTAGTCAGTCTACATTCTCTACTATTGCCAGCCCTTGGAAACCACTAACCTGCTTTTTAATTTCTATGGATGTGTCTGTTCTGGATATTTTACATAAGTGGAGTCATAATATGTGGCCTTTTGTTTCTGGCTTCTTTCAGTTAGTATAATATTTTTAAGCATCTATCAGTACGTTAGTCATTTTTAGGACTGAATATATTCCATTGTGTGGATATATGTCACTTTTTAAAATTCAGGTGGACATTTAGGGACTGGGTAGAGGGAGAAAAGAGTAATGACAGACTGTTTATGGATAGAGTTTCCTTTGGGGTGATGAAAATGTCCTGGAATTAGATAGTGGTGTTGGTTGCACAGCTTAGTGAATATACTAAAAAGCACTGAATTATATATTTTAAAAAGATGTATTTTATTGTATGAGAATTATATGTCAATAGAAAAATCCAATAACATTTTTAAAAAGGTATCTTTAACAGTTACTGTAGATAGACATATTAAGCACAGGTACATGTAGGTATAATGAGGGAAAGTAAACACTGATATGTGCCAACATGAGAGGGTAGTTGACATATAGCATCTCAGAGCATCTCAGTATCAGTTCAAGGGCAGAGAATATCTCAGATCATCTCAAAGTTATATTTGTTTTGAGATTTGCCTTTTTATGTTAAAAATCTGCTATCCATTATGTTTGTGAATAGGTATATTCTCATTATGATATTATTATCATGGTAATCATTCTTGGCTTCCATTTATTTTTTAAAAACTACAGTGTACTAGATACTGCGTTTAACGCTTTATACTTCTTGTATGCATAATCTCATAAAACTTCACTACAACCTTATGGAATATAGGTGGTGTTAATTTCCTCCTTGTATAGTTTAGGAAACCAAGACTTAGGGAAGTTCTGGCTGGACCAAGGTCACAAGGGAAGTGCAGATCTAGTATTCAAATCTATTTTTTTTCCTAACTCTAAAGTCTGTTCTCTTAAACCACTACTCTATCATATCTTAAAATTAGAATACACTGTTAGTAATTTAAAGGAAGGGTTGTATGGAACATAATGTAGATCAATCATGGGTCTTGTTGGGTCTTTGAGATGTCATTATAACCATCATATATCTTTTTATAGGTGTTATCTAGTGTCTTGTTATCCAAAGTAACATTACCTGGGAGCTTGTTAGAAATGTGTAATCTTGGACCCTGCCCAGACTTGTAATTTAGAATCTGTATTTTATCAAAATTTCAGTTGACTCAAATGTGCCTTAAACATTTGAGAAGCACCATTGTAATACATAATTTTAGAGCCATCCAGTTTGATGAGCAACTAGTGAATTGACATTATCAAAACAATTCAGGATGGGATGCCATGGTCCTAAAATATTGTTAGGTTGGTAAAGTGGGAGTCAGGAAAACTGTTCATAGCCCTACATCTGCATTACCTGGAGCAAGTCACTTAATCTGAGTCTTATTTTATTCATACATGAAATGAGGAATCTTTTTGTCTGTCTCAGTTCTTGAAAATAAAGCATTTAAGATCATTAACTTGCCTCCCAGACACCTCAATAGCTCTGCCACATATCTTTTTAAATGTATCTTTTTCCTCTCTTTTTAAAATCTGTTTATGTTTTTATATTTAAAATGTATTTCTTATCAATAACATAGTCAGTGTTTTGCTTTCTCTTTGGGGGGTATGAAAAGCAAAGTAATGTCTCCCACAAAATGTCCACCTCCTAATCCCCAGAACCTGTGAATTCGTTCTTTTATATGGTAGAAGGTACTTTGCAGATGTGATTAAGTTAAGGATACACGATGGAGATATTATCTTGTATTATCCTGGATGGTCCAGTGTAACTTCAAAGGTCCTTATCGGAGAAAGAGAGAGACAGGAATGTCAGAGAAGGAAAGAGGTCCAGGTGATGAGGGGCCATGAGCCAAGGACTGCAGGCAGCCTCTAGAACCTGAAAAAGGCAAGTAAATATTACAGATTCTTCTCTAGAGCATCCCCATACCATGAGTTTAGCCAAATAAGATGTATTTGAGAATCCTGAACTCTACAACTGTAAGAAAATAAATTTGTATGGTTTTAAGTTACTGAGTTTTTTGGTAATTTCTTACAAAATAGGAAACTAATATGAGGGTTAAGTCTGTTTATGTTTAATGTCATTATTGATATGACTGGATTTAAATCTACAATCTTTTAATTTCTGCTCCATTTGTTCTTTGTTCTTCTGTTGCTAGTTTCATGAAGGTTTTTTTGTGGGTAGCAGTGGAGAGTGGAAATGAATCAATATATTTTAGAGTTCCCTTTTATGTCCTTTATTGACTTTTTATTTGTTCCACTTTTGTTACTTTTGTAGTGGTTGCTTTTGAAATTAGTTTTTTTTTAAAAACTTATGACAGTCTGTGTTCAAAAAATATTCTATTACTTCAGGAAATATTCAAGAACTTCATAAAAGCATCCTTCCTGGCATTTTTCTGAGCTTCTTAGAATGTTATGTGTTGTATTTAGTTATTTTGGGAAATTCTTGTCCTTTGTCTCTTCACTCTTCTGCCCCAGTTTTCTCTTCTCCTATTAGGACTCCAATTAAGTGTATGCTCTTTCATTTGATGTTGTTATGTTATTTTGCATGCCCTGTTCCATTTTATTTTCCATGATCTTTGTGTTTCATTTTGCGTAATTTCTAATGATTTGTTTTCAACTTCATTGGTTCTTTGCTCTCTCCAGCCTGTTAAATGAATGACTTCATACAATACTATGCTAGAAATTCTGTTTGGTTCTGTTTTATAGTTCTGGGTAGTGTCAGTGAAAATGGTGAAGGACCTCTAAAAAGCCTCTCTTCCATAAAAGCAATGAAAGTGGTCAAAATCTATTTTTCCAGAACTCTGAAAATTAACTAAAGGCTTGCAGCAATCCAGGAATATTTGTTTTAAAAAATTGTGAATATCTGTAAAGACAGTGAGCTTTGTGGCATTTTAAACTGTCTTATTCCCATCCTCTTCTCCCCAACTAAGCAGTAACCTGGAAAGCCAACAGCTCCAATCATGGTAAAAAAACAGCAGCCTGGCAACCACTGGACAGGGCAGAACAGGACTGGAGTCACTCTAAGCCCCATTCCTCTAGAGTTGTCAGTGTTTTTCCTATCTGCTGGTTCTCTGGAAGACACCACTTGCAAGGCTGTTTTTATTTCATGTTACTTAGACATTGCCCAGTGGAAACAGCATTTTCCTGGGGGTATTTGTCAACATTATCAGAGGTGATCATTGAATATCACAGCTGCCTGATAAAGTGGGTAATAGTGTAGGCAAACAATAGGGTAACTCAAAAGTGTTAAAAGAAAAGGCAGAGAATGAGATGCCCATAGGGAATTTGGAAAACCTCTGACATATTTCAGGGAATCTAGAACACTGAATGTGTATGTTGGTCTGTGCAAAGGGAGATCTCAAAGAGATTGACACCTAGATATATCATAAACTGTCAAAATCCAAAGTGAAAAAGGGAATTTTGAAAGTAGCAAGAGAAAAGTAATCCATCCCATAAAAGGAGCCTTCAATAAGATTAACAGTTGATTTCTTATCATGAATAATGGAGGCCAGATAGTATCCATATCTCTGAAAATTCTTTTCACCTGTGGTGCTACCCTTTTTTTTTTTTACTAGATTCTTTAACATATTAATCATAGTTATTTTGAAGTCCCTCTGTGTTGATTCTAATGTCTGGGCCACTGCTACATCTGGTTCTACTGAGTATTTTTTTCTTTAGGGTTTATCATTACTTTTTTATTTTTTTATGTGTGTTTTAAAATCTTTTTGTTTAAATGTTCAATCTTATGTGTAAACAAAACAAAACAGTAGAGACTGCAGTTTATATTTATGTCCAGTGAATGGTTTTCTTTTGTTTTGTAAGGCTATTAGTATGGGGGATTGGTTCACTTATAAGTGGAATATAGTTGGATTTTCTTTTTCTTTTATCAAAAGTGATAATGTGAAGAGTGAGACTAATTGATTCACATTTTGTATTACCTATTGCTAAATAACAGATTACAAAATTTGGTGGTTTAAAATAATCAACATTTATTATCTCATGGTTTGTGTGGGTCCGGGATGTGGGCCTGGCTTGGCTGGTACCTCTGCCTCAATGTTTTTCACAGGCTGCACTCACAGTGCTGCACTCAGGTCTCATCTGAGGATGCAGCTTGAGAAGTCACCACTTCATCTTCCCTCATGTGGCAGGATTTAGCTTTTTACTGGCTCCATTCCTTACCATGTGGGCATCTCCATCATTTAAGCAAGTGAGGGAGACAGTGTGAGCAAGATGAAAATCACTGCCTTTATCAACCAGAAAGTGACATCTTATCACAGTAGCCATATTCTATGCATCAGTAGTTAGTCACAGGGCACCAGCCCATACTCTGGAGAGGGCACCACAGAGGGGCGTGACCACTGTGGTCCATTTTAGAAGCTGTCTCTTACATATTTATTGTAATAACTGGTTTTCTTATATTTAATACTATAATTTTAATTGATATTTTCTATTTAATCCTCTTCTCCTCCTCCTTCTCCCTTCATTTTCCACCAGTTTCCCCATCTTTCTTTTTATGTCCACCTCTTACTCCCTTTCCCTACCTCTTCACCCTAACTCTCCCCACATTCCTCTTTCTCTAACTTGCCTTTACATCTGTCCTCTTTTTCCTTCCTTTCTTCTCTCTCCTTTTTCTTCCTTTTCCACCTTCCTCTTCTTCTGCCTTCTCTGTCATGCTACTCTGAAATAGCATATCAATACTGACAGACTCTTCTTTCACACTTGTTATCTTTGTCTCCCATTGCAACATTCTGGCTGAAACCTCTATACTATATTTCAATTTGCTAATTTCTTCCTTCCTGCCCTCAATCTAGGGTTTGTCCTATTTTTCATTTTGAAGAATTTTATTTTTTTTCCTTTGCATTTTTCTTCTCTTTTAAAAAAATTTTATTTTAATTGTTGTTGTTGTACAGTTTTCTTTTACTCCCATCCCAGCCCACTGCCCCAGCCCTCCCTACGTCCCTCCCATTTCCACCCACCCCCAGATTTGTCCATGTGTCCTTTATACTTGTTCCCATAAACCCTTCCCCTTTTCCCCTGAAATTCCCTCCCCTTTCCCCTCTGGTGACTGTCAGGCTGTTCTCAATTTCAGTGTCTTTGGTTATAGTTTGCTTGTTTGTTTGTTTTGTTGATTAGGTTCCTGTTAAAGGTGAGATCATATGGTATTTGTCTTTCACTGCCCGGCTTATTTCACTTAGTATGATGCTCTCCAGTTCCATCCATGCTGTCTCCTTCTTTCTTTCTGCTGCATAGAATTCCACTGTGTAAATGTACCATAGTTTTTTGATCTATTCATTTACTGATGGGCACCTAGGTTGCTTCCAACATTTGGCTATTGTAAACTCTGCTGCTATGAACATAGGGGTGCATAGGTTCTCTTGGACTGGTGTTTCAGGGTTCTTAGGATATAATCCTAGCAGTGGAATTGCTGGGTCAAAAGATAGATCCATTTTTAGTTTTCTTAGAAAATTCCATACTGTTTTCCATAGTGGTTGTACCAGTCTGCAATCCCACCAACAGTGCACTAGGGTCCCCTTTTTTCCACATCCTCTCCAAGACTTGTTGTTTGTTGCTTTGTTTATGATGGCCGTTCTGACTGGTGTGAAGTGGTATCTCATTGTGGTTTTATTTTGCATCTCTCTGATAGCTATCGATATTGAGCATCTTTTCATATGTCTCTGGACCCTCTGTACGTCCTCCTTGGAGAAATGTCTGTTCAATTCCTTTGCCCATTTTTTAATTGGGTTGCTTGTCTTCTTAGAGTGCAGTCATGTAAGCTCTTTATATATTTTGGAGATTAAACCCTTTTCTGAGGTATCATTGGCAAATATGTTTTCCCATATGTTTGGTTCTCTTTTTATTTTAATATTGTTTTGTTTAGCCATGCAGAAGCTTCTTATTTTGATGAGATCCATTTGTTTATTATTTCTTTTATGTTCCTTGCTCTAGCGGACATATTGGTAAAAATGTTGCTGCATGAAATATCTGAGATTTTCCTACCTATTCTCCTCTAGGACTTTTATGGTATCACAACTTATATTTAAGTCTTTTGTCTACCTTCCATTTATTTTTTTGTATGGTGGTGCTCGAGTTTCATTTTTTTGCACGTAGCTGTCCAGTTCTCCCAACACCACTTGTTGAAGAAGCTATTTTTACTCCATTTTATGTTGTTGCCTCCTTTGTCAAATATTAATTGACCATAGAGACTTGGGTTTATTTCTGGGCTCTTGTTCTGTTCCACTGGTCCATGTGCCTGTTTTTATGCCAGTACCAGGCTGTTTTGATTACAGTGGCCTTGTAATACAGTTTGGTATGAGGTATTGTGATCCTTCCTACTTTGCTCTTCTTTCTCAAAATTGCTGCAGCTATTCGGGTCATTTATGGTTCCGTATAAATTTTTGAAGTGTTTTTTCTATGTCTGTGAAATATGCCATTGGTACTTTAATAGGTATTGCATTGAATTTGTAAAATGCTTTGGGTAATATGGACATTTTGATGATGTTAATTCTCCTGATCCATGAACACAGTGTATGTTTCCATTTGTTTGTGTCTTCCATGATTTGTTTTGAAGAATTTTAAATTTATAACATTTACCTTTTTGGGGGGGTTTTCCTGTTGTGGTTCATAATTTCTTTTTAAATCAAAAGTTATTATTTCCATATATCTTTTTAATATCTTAAGTATACATTTAAAAATTTGATCAATTGGAAATTTGAACACTGGCTGAATATTTTATGATATTAAATTAGCATATTTTTTTACCTTTTTTGAATTTATTGAGATGACATTGGTTAATAAAATTATATAGGTTTTGGGTGTACAATTCTATATTACATCATCTGTATATTGTGTTGTGTGTTGAATACCCCAAGTCAAGTCTTCCATCACCATTTACCCCCTCTAGCCTCTTTTACCAACATTAATCTTTTTTTGATGTGCAATGGTAGTATGTACAGATGAAATGGTCTCCTATAAGAAACTTGAGGGTTTGAGTGTTGTGGAGAATATAGATCAAACAAGATTTTGTTTAGTTTGTAAGTTTTGAAGTTTTGTGATGGCTCTCTGTGGTTTTATTACATTATTCTATTTTGTATTTAAATTTTTGCATAATAAAAAGATTTTTTAAATTCTGTTTATAATGTCCCATAAATAAATTTAATCAGGAGTGATCTTGTTATTGAATAGAGGATCTGATCCTGAGAGGATCTGCCTGGAACCAGTAGTAGTATGTGGGTTCTTGATGTAGTGCAGGAAAACTTTCACAACACAAGTGAAGGTGACTGTGAGGGTACATTTATTAAAGCTGGGAATAGTAAAAAAAAAAAAAGGAAGGGCTTAGTATAAAAGAAAGAACAACAGAGCCCAGGCGGGGCTGCCTTAGCTCACTGTGAAGTCAGGAAAAGGGGCCTGTGGGGACAAGTTCAGGGAGTTAGCCTGAGATGAACTGCCACTGCCCATTGCTTCCCTGATTGCAAGTCTCTTAGAGCTTAGGAGATGCGTGCCTGTGAGGGAAGAAGAGAAAGAATAGTGCATGCTGCTCCCCAGCTGCTCTTGATCACTTCTTCTGTCTTGAGTCTTGCATCTCTCTCTTGCAGGTGGGAATCTTAGGGGAGGTCTCAAGGAGGGTTTCAGCAGAATATTCATCAGTTTTCCAGGTATGCTTTTTCAGGGTTGTGATCTCCATCAATTGGTCAGTGCTAGGGCAGAGGGCCCTTAGTCATTGGAGCTGGTCCTGGCATCACTCACCTGGTTTTGCCGCTTTTCTCTTCCTGGACAAGAAATAGGGCAGACTTCCAGCCAAGATGGAGGCGTAGGCAGACACACTGTGCCTCCTCTCACAACCAAAATTAAGGACAACAAAGATTTAGAAACAAGAAAACAACCAGAACTCAGAAAATCGAACTGTTTGGAAGTCCAACAACGATTCATCCAGACCAGTAAGAGGGGTGGAGTCGCGGCAGGAAAAAGCGGAGGTGCGGACCAGGCACGCAGGCAGCAGTGGCTGGCAGCCCCCAGGTGCACAGGCGGTGACTAGTAGAACCCGGGCATGGGATGGCAACTGTGCAGAACCAGTGAGGCTGCACAAGGCAGCTGGCTGACCGGGTGATCCCACATTCATGCGCAGATAATCCAGGCAAAGGGGAAGCGGTGGAAGGGATGGGAATCCAAGAGTGAGCAGAGCAAGCACCATTGTCTCCTCTCAGACCCCACCCCGACGTACAGCATCACTACCCAGCGACTGGGCTGTCCTGCCCTGGGGAACACCTAAGGCTCCACCCCTCACTACGTAACAGCTGCGACTAGACCAAAAAAAAAAAAAAAAACAAGAAATGAAAATGGTTCAAACCAGAGAACAAATCAAAGCCCCAGAGCCAATTTATCTAAGCGACGAAGAGATTGCCAACCTATCAGATGCACAATTCAAAACCCTGGTGATCAGGATGCTCACAGAATTGGTTGATTTTGCTCACAAATTAGATGAAAAAATGAAGGCTACAATAAGTGAAATGAAGAAAAATGCATGGGGAACCAACAGAGAT
>PVKU01012284.1:0-36483 GCA_004027475.1 Anoura caudifer | reverse complement strand
AAGAAGAAGATAAAAAATATGAACAGTAAAAAGACAGCAAACTCACAGTTATTAACAACCACACCTAAAACAAAAGCAAACTAAGCAAACATCTAGAACAGGAACAGAAACACAGAAATGGAGATCACATGGAGGGTTAGCAACAGGGGAGTGGGAGGAGGAGAGAGGGGGGAAAGATATAGAGAATAAGTAGCATAGATGGTAGGTAGAAAATAGATAGGGGGAGGGCAAGAATAGTGTGGGAAATGTAGAAGCTAAAGAACTTATGACACATGGGCATGAACTAAAGGGGGGAATGTGGGTGGGAGGGGGTGTGCAGGGTGGAGGGGAATGAAGGGGGGAAAATGGGACAACTGTAATAGCATAATCAATAAAATATAATTAAAAAAAAAAAAGGACTGAAACAAACATCTCTGGTTACCAGTAACTAACACAGACACAAGAAAAGAAATTTAGTTGTACCACAGAAGGAATCTGAAAAATTGTGTAATTTCTCTAGAAAGATCCAAGAACTCTTAGAAGTCAACATAATGAAAACCAAAAACATCCAAAAAGTTAGGAAGAAGCAACCGTTCTAGATTTTAAATGCTTAAGATATAAAATACCAAAATGCAAAATAGCAAAATGAGACAGGTAGTCTATGACTGAACCCTGTTTGAATGGACCAACTATAAAAACTTCTGGGGAACAACTGGAGAAATATGACCAGGGATTGGAGTAGATAACATCAAGGAACTACTATTAATGTTATTAAAAGTGCTAACAGTGTTATGTTTATGTTGAAAAATGTCATGCTTTTAGAAATAAATTCTGAAGTATTTAGGCGTGAAATGCTTTGATGTCTGTAACTTAAAGTACTTCAACAGCAATACAGCAGATAAAGAAATGTGGCAAATATTAACAACTAGGTGATATGGACATGGGTGTTTATTATACTGTGCTCTTGAATTTTAAAAAATGTTTTAATATTTTCATAATAAAAAAGTTCTTAGAAATCCTAGGACAATCACACCAACCACAGGCTTACAGTCACTGACAAGGCAACTGATTTTAATTAGCATGTACATTGTTCAAACAGAGCACCTTCTGTGATAGCCAGTGCTGGCATGAAAAAGTGACGTGTGGTTGCTGAGAGACAAAAGAAGCCAGCAAGCTGCAAGGCTACTGACAACCCTGGGGCTTTCGCTGAGAACGCACCAATTTCTGAGCACAGGCTCCCCTCTGAACATGTTCACAGGCCAAGAACAGTGGTCAGCTTTGAGAGCCCATGATGAACGCTGGTGGACCAAGCACCTGGTTGGAGGCCAGGTGTTGAGAAGCAGGCAAACAAGTCAGTAAACAGAGCCCTGCCAGGGGCTTTGGATGTGGGCAGAGCCTGGGGGCAGAGCTTGGGGCTTCATTATCTCTGTCCCCTCCTACCTTACCCTGAACATCCCCAAATGGTGAAGACCTCAGCTCAGCTCCTGGAGACTCAGGGTGCACATCTTTACCTGCAGTGGACTCTTCTCCCCTTGTCGCCCACACCCAGCACAGTGGGCCCTGCAGGTACCCACAGTTAGTGCTGTGGGTGAACACGCCTGCCACCCTCTTCCCGCAGATCTTCAGCATGACCACATCTGCATGGTGAGGAGTTCAATGGCTTAACACACATTTATTCTTTTCCTCTCACCGCTACTCTGTAGAACAGGAATTCTCATGTACAGTTTTGAAACAAGAACATGGACCTTAGAGAGGTTAAGACTTGTCCATGGTCAAAGAAATGGGAAACCTGAACTAGGGACCAGGTGTGATTTCTACATATCATTCTACACATTGAGGGACCTCATGGTGCTGACAAGAAGGCTGAGAGTCTTGCCCATAGAAGTTGCTAAATATTTATTCATTGGATTTTCCATTTGTAAAGAGAAGCCCCAATACCTTACAATGGAAAATAGAATTGTACTCAGTTCCTCTTCAAAAAGAAATTTACTTATACAAGCTTTAACTCCAAAACAGGCCACAGGAACAGGGGCTCAACAGAGAGAAGCGAGGCTGCGCTAGCCTTGATCCGACCCCTTCCTACGAGCGGAATGCCGGTCCTGGCCTTGGAACCATGGACGGTGGTAAAAGAGTTCCACAAGAGGACAAGTTCACTCATCCGGGAATGCCTGCTAGTTTCTTTATGTGTGGGGACACTTAAAGATTTGGTTCCTGTCCTCAAAGGGACTTCAAGTCTGTAGGAGATGCTGCTTTACATTCAAGTGGGTGATAATAAGTCATGAAATAAGCTTAAAGTGTCATGAAATAAGTCATGAAATAAGCTTAAAGTGTCACGAAGCAGGATAAAACCAATCAGACAAATTTTTTAAAAAATAATCAGAAAGATGTCGTATTAGCAGATGTATGATGGAAACAGGCCCTACCATTTATATAAAATTTAGTGTATGACAAAGGAAGAATAATAAATTAATGGGGAAAAACATATAATTGAAATAACTGTAGTAAACTGGGGCAAAATGAATTTAAATCCTTACCAATGGGTTAAAGAGTATTTTTTAAAAAGATCAAACCTTAAAAAAATCTACATGCAAATAGAATTGAACATTCATCAAAATTCTGCTTAAGGAATGAGAGGGTAATTTTCTAAACGTGGAAAAAGTTTTTAAAAAATCACAAAGGTGACAGATTTGATGCCATTATAATGGAAAGCTTTTGACTGTGACAGGAGAAAGATGAACTAAGAAGGGAGACAAGCCTGGGGAAACAGCACAGCTAGACCAGGACAACAGGAAAGGGGCCATTATCCCCAGCACAGAAAGTCTGTGCAAATTTCTGTTTTCAAACTGTAAGAGAAGCCTTATTTAGAAAGTCACAGAGGTAGGAGCAGTGAGCCAGCTGGGCTGCATAGGCTCAGGAAACAAGTTACAGAAGCAAAAGAAAGGGCCCTGGAGCTTAGGAGAGGGAAAGGCAGAGGTAAGGTGCCTGGGGGAAGAAGAGGGTGATGGGAAAGGCAACCACCTGCTCCCAAGAGGGAGGGAGAGCACTGAGGGAGTGCACATTGAGCAGGAAACTAGGGAAACCCCAATAGAGAAATGGCAAAATTCGTGAGTAAAAAATACAAAGTAAGCAACTGATAGAGAAAAGGTTGCTCAGCTTTGCTGAAAATGCAAATCAAAATAATGAGGTCCCATTCTTTGCCTGCTAAATTAGCAAACACTGAGGACAGAGATAACCCCGGGAGCTGGCAAGATGCTACTGTCAGCACTGTGTATTGGTGCGACCCCTTGAGAAGCAATTTGGAAAAAGGTATCATGAGTGAAAAAAAAAAAATACTCATGCCCACTGACGTAGTGATATCACTTCTGGGAAACTATGCTATGAAAATAACTGAGAATATGAAAAAAGGCCTTCAATATCCTAAGGTCTGAGATTTATCTGTAATAATGAAAACCTGGAAGCAACCCAGACACCCGGACAGACATTCCCTTCACAGCCCCCACCTGCTCGAAGAGAAGCGCTTGTCACTGAGAGAGGTGCCAGATGGCTGTCCTTTGCTAAAAAATCCCCTCCCTCCAAGTCTTAAGGTTTATAATATTAATAAAAAAGTACCTGTGCTTATAAGTTTAGAAGGTACAATCTAGAAAAAAGTGTTTTAAACCTATAGTCCCATTGCCCAGATATAAACAGTAAACAACATAAACTTCTGATATTTTTCTATCTCTATCTATACATCTGTTATACATATTTCTTTTAAAAATGAAATTATGTTGTGTCTTATTTTATAGCTACTTTCAAAATTGCCAGCATGGCACTCACACTCCCATGCAATCACGTGCTCTTCTATCAGATCGTCTGGACAGCTGTGGAGTATTATCCTGAAGGACATGCTGGAGTTCATTTAACTAATTTCCTACTGCTGGACATTTAGGGTCATTTGGGTTTTTTGTCTGTTATAAATGATGCTGCAAGGAAAATCCTCATGGCTAAATCTCTGTACTCAGTTACAATTATTTCCTTAAAATAGATGCCTATAAATAAAACCCATGGATCAAGGGATATTCAAACCACAACAGTTTCTGAAATGCAAGCCAAAATTTCATTTTGTACTTATTAGGATCATTTTCTGCAGTGGTAATGTAATAATTTTAATCAAAATAAAAATCATCATTATCATCATAAAAAATGGAAGACTATTATTTTATTTTACTTGTGGTTTTTTTGGCCTTGGCCATTGAAGACATTATGCCAGACATTTCCTAGCTGCTCAGTCAAAGTCCATTTCTTTTTTCCCCTTAGCTTAACAGAATCTCAAATATCTCTGGAGCAGGAAATTTCCTAGGTGATAAAGAATGAGAACTGGTCTAAGGCGACCATGGCAACCCAATGGCCTGCCCTCTTTTTTTTCTGGGGAAGTGGGAGGATGGCCTAGGGGCCCAAGACTCACAGTGGGGCCCAGGAAGAAGTCTGTCTGCCAAGAGAGTTTACAGGGAGGCTGGTGTGTTAACCACCTCCTTCCTCTTGCCATGAATGCAGGCGTGATACACAGAGTTTGAGATGTCATCTTATACCAGGAGGCAAAGGCCAATAAAGAAAAACACAAACGGAACACCCAGGACCCTCAGACCCAACATCGCGGAGCCACTGTGCGAATGCCGGCTACTGCGTGCCTGCAGGTGTCTCTTCTGTCCTTTCTGTACGTCTCTTCTGTATGACAAGAGCAACTCTATCTGCTGAAGCACTGTGAGTAGGTTCAGTCACTTGCAGCCAAAGCATGATAACTAAAACATCAAGGATTAATGCCTCCCATTTAAAACATGGCCCTTAAATTGGGAGACAGAAAGGTATGAGACAGGGCAATGGTCTTACAACGACACTGATTTAAACTGAACATGAGGGGCCCTGTCTGATGTGGCTTGGGAGGCTGGGAGATGTCCCACAAAGCGAAAGGTCGCCAGTTCGATTCTTCATCAGGGCACATGCCAGGTCCCTGGTTATGGGGCATGGGATAGGCAACTGGTCGATGTTTCTCTCACACATCAATGTTTTCCTCCCACTCTTCCTCCCTCCCTCCCCCTCTCTCTAAAAATAAACAAAATGTTTAAAAAGTAAATAAAAAATAAAGTGAGCATGAGGGTACAAATCCAACCACAGATGAAATAACTGCAATGGGTCAAACACAAACACCATGTGTGTCAGGCCCTGAAGGCCCCGCCTGGAGCACGAGCACCCCCACCTGCCTCTCCTGGTCATAGCAGAAGGGTTGCCTGCTGCCTGCCACGAATGAGATGGAATCAAAGGTGGACGGTGACATCCGAAGGTCAGGTGCCAGAAGCCTCCTAAACTGTAACAACTGGCTCATTCTCACATTTCGTCCTCCTCCTGTAAGCTCTTCCTTTCATTGGAACATGCACGTGCCCCTTGGCATTCCTCAGTAGGCGGAGCTATCCTGTCCTCCCAAGTGGGTGGATAGGCAAGTCCCAGTTTACCTCTGGGAATTCGTTGCTTGTATTATTTTTGGAAAGCCCATCTAAAGAGCAGAGTGTCCTGTAATGCTTGCTGGCTTGTGGTGTAAAGTGGTCCTTATAAAGGAAGCAGTAAAGATCAAGGTATCTATTTTCTTTCTGGGGGCTGGAGAGAGAAGTGTGAATAAATGTTCTTAAATGAGAATATCCACACCAGCGTTCCCTTTTCGAGAGTAGTTACAGTGTTTGATTACCAAGTCCCCTTTCAGGTCTGTGGGTGGCTGCTCTATGGAGTTGGGCATTTCCAGCCACAGCTGTCCCCTCAGCAACCGGCCTTGGGAACTGTTGAAGCCCATGTTCCCCTTTGCTGGTTAATTGCCACTTGCCGAGACTGCCAGCTTCACTTTATGGTAATTTATTAGTGTGTGGCTAATTGCCCCCTTCAAAGAGAAGGGGGCTGATTCAAAATGTTACACGAAGAAAGGAGACATCTGAGTGCTTATCTGACGAGTCCTCGTAGAGCGGTGACTCCGGCGCCTGGGAGGTAGGTGGAGTGGCTCAGGAGGACAGGCACTCATCCATAATGACAGGACATTTTCTTCTGTCGGGGAGAAATCACAAGTGGCCATACTTGGAAGCAGGCACAGCTTAACAGAGGCACAAAACACTGAGCTTTAACAACTTGTTCTCACTTCTGTTTGGTGTTCTTGCTTCGTGCCACTCTTTTCATTGAAAATTTTGCCTTTTATCCTTCCTACTTTGATTCCCCCAAAGTCTGAAGAAATTGTTCTAGGCAGCCAGGACAGATTCTCTCAGACCACCCTGGGTGTCTGTGCACTCAGGCCCTGGGTGGGACCCGGGGTGCGTGACCTGAGGTGGCCCAGCCGGGACCTTGTCTCTGACAGGAGCAGCCCTCTCACCTGGCCCCAGCGGTCTGAGGCTTCCACCCAGTCCTCACCCAGGACATGAGGTGTGAGAAGGGGCTACTTAGCAGGGTAGGGATTGTCTCATCCCCACCGTCCCCCAGTGAGGCACTAACTTGGATGGAAAGGTAGCCAATCCTCACAGCCCACTTTAGACAGAGGTTCTGGTATCATTCTTTCAAGAAATCACCATCATATTTGTTTCCACTTCAAGTGTATTTTCTCCGATTCTCTTCATTTCAAAATACAGCATCACTATCTTCCCTGAGACCTGGATTTTAAACTTTCCCTTGGATTTCTTGAGCTACTCTGACATCCTTCCAATAAGTTCCCATGTCACATAAATTAGCCAGTCTTGCTTCCAATGAATACATTCTTAATGGCTATAGAGTGCTCCCCAGCCATCCTAAAAGGAAAGCTACTTTCCAAAAACAAAAGCTACTTTCCTGGGCTCCTCCCAGGAACCAGGGGAGGCATCTCAGTGAGCTTGTTCCCTCAGGCCCTGAGACCACCACATCCGGGACCAGCTGTCAGACGCTCCTCCACACCCCTGAGCACCTGCACAGCGTGTCCTAGACCCCTTGGAGATGCGAGTCAAGGCTGCGAACCCTCTCTCTGGGGAAAAGCAGCACACGCACCAAACACCGTGTGACGTGTAACTGGTGTGGGTGCTCCAGGTTGAAACTGCTCTTAGGTGTCACCTTACTCTGTCCCCAGGGCTCCTGCTATAGTCAGCGATGCGGACAGCTGACAGGGGCCCGGGGAGCAGGGTGACATGGGGGCAGGAGCATGGGCAGAGTGGTTTCCTCGGGCTCTGAAGCAGCATTTGTCAGATGTGCTTTCCTTCCCCAAATGGCACCCCCATTTCAAGGAGCCTGATATTTCCCAAAGGTCTGACAGCCTTGCGGTGCCCAAAGGGGCGGCACTGCGGGTAGAGAGGAAGCTGGCTCACCAGAGCACCACTCAGCCCCTCAGCAGCTTGTCCTGTGCTGCGGAAAGGGCCATGTTACCTTTGTCAGCTGCTGCTCCGACGAAAACCCCAAACCGAACACCGTGTTGGCTCTGCTGTCGGCCCACTGCCCAAACTTCTGCGATGTTTTGGTGAAAGTCATATTGGGTGTGATTGTGCTGTTTATAATCACCTGCAGGAGAACAGACCAGAGTGCAGAAATGTAAATGCCAAGTGAGATACCACAGGGATGCTCACAGAGTCTGGGGTTGGTAAGACCGGGGCCTAATGCTTAGAGCAGGCACCGCTGCCCTCACAACCGGGTTCACTCGCCTGACTTCTTCCTCTGCTGGTACCTCCCATGACAGGGGCCAGTGTCAGAGACTCAGAAACAGACTGCCAGGCTACAGCAAAGCCTTACAAGTGATCAGTGGGAGAAAGTCTCCTAAGTAGATTTTCCAAATCTGCTTTTCATTTCCCCAAAGCTGCCATGTCACGTTCCTGGAAGAACTTCACGTACATTTTTAAGTACCCGGTGCCCCAGTGTCCAGCTCAAACAACTTAAAGTCTCTACAAGCAGTTGGGGCTTGCTGCTGCCCAACAGAAAAAGGAAAGGATTCACCCCAAACGGGACAATTTTTGGAGGGCTGACTTACAGAGAGACTAATCGCACAGGCATGAGCTGGGTGTAGGGAGCTGTGAGGGACTGTGCAGGGACATTGTGCTGGCCACAATCCCTCCTTGGCCTAAAGGGAGCATGTGGTGGCCTCACGGGAGGGAAGCCAGCAAAACAAATACCTTGCCTCTCTCCCTTTGATCTCCTGCCATTGGCCAAACCCAACCAGAAGCCAGAGGCCCCGGGAGCCCAGTGAAGTAGTCTGCAGGTCAGCCCCTCAGGGACCGGGGCAGGGTGAAGAAGGGCAGAGAATGAACCTGGAGGGGGAAGAGGACAACATCCAGCACACGGAGCACTCATTCATTCAACACACATTTCCTGAGTATTCACTGAATGCTAAGCATTCTCCCAACCAAAGGCACAAAGAGGATTGAGTCCAGATTCCTGCTCTTCCAGTTGCAGGTGGTCAGGAAGAGGGTAGAGACAGGTAAATAGTCACCAAACAATTGATGTGTTGTAAAGTATCAACAATAAGCTTACTCTGGCAGGAATCCTTGAAAGCCCTAAGACTATAAGAAACACTCAAGAAAAATGCCCTTGGACATAAGGGATTCTTGGATGTTTGCTAGCCAGCATAGCGCAGTGGTCATTTCCTCATTGTGTGGTTTCTCATGGTCTGAGCAGGGCAGTAGCAATCTAAGTAAATTCTCTAAAAAACAAACCTGCTAGCAGTTTTATTTATTAAGGCTACATTTATTCTCAATAGTGAACTCTGAACACTTTTTTAAAAAATGGATGAAACAAGGAAGAGAAAACATTTTTTGAATGGCAGAGCCTTGCTCTCCTTGGTAGGAACTTCAGTCAATCAATTTGCTCAAGGATAGACCTTCTGGACAGATTCCTACCTTAATTAATAAAGACATCAGGGCAAAAAGTTACAGTTGTCACTAGTGAAAGTGCCATTGCAGTATATATACGCAAGAGCCTACTGAATGTGCTGATGAGACATGAGCTCAAGAATAAACCCTACTGCAGCTAGGAAAACAATTTTTCGAAGTTAATTGCAGCAAGTACTATTTATTGAGCATGCACTGAGTGCTTTGCTTACGTCAACTCAGTTAAATTTCACAACAAGGCTAAGAGGTACGATCATCACCATTTCACAGCAGGAGAAAGGGAGCAGTAAGGAGCAGAAGAGAGGTCTTCATGTCTACAAGGAGAACTAAGCCTCTCGCAGTCTCGTAGGTCCAATTTCCTCTCCCCACACACCTGAACGGGGTGCTCACCACTGTAGACCCAGAGCAGACAAAGGTCTCCAGCTCCCAGAACACAGACTGTTCGCCTTGCAGGAGGAACCCCTTGTCAGAATCTTGCAGTGGGAGTGTCTTTGTCCCCCGCAATCCCTACTGACAGGCCTGCTTTGAGAGGGAGGGAGAACTGCTTTGATCTTGGTTCAGCATGGCTACCTCTCACTCTGTCACCCACACCAGGATGTCCAAGCATGCACCAAACACAGCCTACAGGACGCCACAGGCTGGAGGGCAGCCGAGAAGGTAAAGGAATCCCACTCCTTGCACCGTGCTGCTCTTGCAACCCTTCAGGCTGGTTCCTGCAGGCTGTGCAGTTCCCTGTCCAGCTCCTGACTGCTCACCAAAAGCTCTGGGCCTTCTGCCACTTCCTAGATCCACGGAGCAGGAAGAAGGGGAGGAGGCAGAAGAAAGGGGGAGAAAAGCCGTCATCTACTTCTAGAGGACCCTTTGTGTCCCCACGACTCAGCAGGGGCAGTGCATCTGAACAGTCGCAAGGCTCTGACAGTCAGCCCACCACCACCAGCAGTGAGACAGCCACTGGCTGCTCTCCCAGGACACCCAGTGTGCTGACCTTCTTGAAGCGCCAGACTGACAGCAGGAGCAATTGCACTGTCAAAAATGCCCAGACCCAGAGCCTCCTTCATCCATTTCCTACCAATGTGGGAACTCCACCCTGTGCCACCATGGGCTCTGCCACCGAGCCTAAGTCCTCCTGAAAAGCTGGCCAGGAGAAGCTCTGGAGGGTGTGCTCCTTCTGTGTTCCCGGGGCACTTCTGGCTCTTGCACCTGGAATCCACCTGATGCCTCTGCTTCTCTTTGAGGTTCTGACTCATTTCTGACTTTCGCCCTCCCCAGCGTGAACAAAGAGGTGAAAGGAAGTGATCTGGGATTAAAATACCTTTTGTCTGCGCTGGGTCTGCTGGTGAGTGCCCCATTCAGGTGTGTGTGGAGGGGAGGGACACCCTAGGGGTGGAGATGAGGAGAGAGGACCTGGGGACTGAGGGAGGCTTAGTTCTGGGCAGGTGAAGGGAGCCCTCACTTGTGAGACTGGAGAGAACAAGGACATAAGTTATAAGCTCAATTTCACTAGTAACGTGGAAATGACATTACCATTATCATATACTCACCAAATTCAACATACGTTTGAGGACACTGAGGGTGGGGCAAGAATAGGGAATGACGGGAGCTCACAGAATGGCAAAACCACTGTGGAAAACAATGTGGCTTTCTCTGATAATGTTAAAAATGCACATTCCTTATTGCCCAGCAATCCTAATGCTCAGTGTATACCCAAGAGAAAGCTTTGTATAGATAAATGAGGGGGAATGGACAAGAATATTCACAGTAGCAGCGTTTGCAAAAAACAAATAAAAAATATAGTCCACCACCGGCTGCATGGACCAACTGTGGTACATTCAAGCAGTGAAATACTACCCAGCAGTGAGAATGAACCAAGGCTGTGGGCATCAACTTGGATGAATCACAAAAATTTAATATGAAGCAAAAAAATAAAAAGGAAGTAAAAAAAAAGCCAACATATGGTACGGGTCTCCAGTATGAGTTTATTTACATAAAAGCCCAAAACATGCAAAGCTAAATAATATATTACTTAGCACAAGGATCAACCAACTAGTAGCCCTCTGGCCAAGTCCACCAGCAGTCTGCATTTGTGAATAAAGTTTTATTGGAACACAGCCACAGCCATTTGTTTATGCATTGATTCATGGCTGTCTTCTTGCTACAAGAGAAAAGCTAAATAGCTGCCACAGACTACATGGCTCATTAAAAAATTACTATCAGCTAAATGGTAATGGAAAAAGTACAATAAAAATAATTACTATCAGCCCCTTCAGAGGAAAAGTTTGCTGATCTCTGGTTTAGGGATACATACACAGATGGGAAAACTAGAGAGAAAAGTAAGGGAATGCTTAATACAAATTCCAAGCGAGTGGCAACCTCATGAGGGGTGGTTGGCAGGAGCATATATTTGGGAAGAGGCCCAGAAAGGGATTCTGAGGCCTAGTAAAGGATGGGTTTCCTCAGCTGGGTGGTGGGTACATAAGTGTTTACTTTTTTTTTTTATCAGACCTTAAATGGTATACATAAACAGTGCCAACAAAGTACACAAAACTATAACAAAGTTGCCGGGGAAGCTGGTGGCCGCAGTGAGCACCGGGCCTGGGAAACTGTGCTGGGGCAGAGGGAGTGGCTGAAACTGTGGGTTCCAGCCTCAGGGTGGGCAGGGGGGTGCTCAGCAGTCTATGGGTCACAGGAGTGGAGTATGTCACCCAGTGGGAGGGGACAGAAGGCCATGGGAAGAGGCCCTGTTATCTCCTATGCACAGTCCTTCCTCTTTTGTGAGTTATCTCTGAAGCCTCCTAGGAAAAGTCTTGGTCCCTGAAGATCTGGGACCACGTTTGCAAAAATGCACACAACACCTGTAATGAGAACAACTTGGAAGAAGCAAAAAGCTAAGCTCCTCCAGACTCCAGTCCTCCTCTGGATTTAGAGGAAGCTGCTTGTCACAAAATGGGAAAGAGGTCCCCCAAATTCCTTTTCATGACAAGACTTCCCCAAATCTAGGGACAAGGAAGTTAGAAGAACTTGGATGTTTTCTAAAAGAGGCTGGGACCGAGTCACAGCAATTAAAAGACATGTTGTCTGTTTCCAAAGCAGGTATTAATAGATGCCTTTTTTCCTTTGTTTTCACTACAGTCCAGGAAAGAAAAGAAACCAATGTTCATTAAAAACGTACTGTGTGCTGAGAACCTTCCAAATGGTTGGTTCTTGAACAGAAGGTGCCTGTTTTTATCCAAAAGAAGAAACTGTAGTGATA
Organism: Anoura caudifer; assembly: GCA_004027475.1. Lineage (NCBI taxonomy): Eukaryota > Metazoa > Chordata > Mammalia > Chiroptera > Phyllostomidae > Anoura > Anoura caudifer. The sequence continues at coordinate 24,408 of PVKU01012284.1, read as the reverse complement.
GCAGAAGAGGGGACCCTGGCTGTGTTCTTGAATGCAATTTCACATTTCCAGAAGCAAATACCAAGCAAATCAGATTTCAGAGGCTTATAGCCTCAGAACAGACACAATTAGGCAGCACTGGGTACCCAGCAGATGCTGCTAAACACTTGTAGAATGGATGACTGGTAAGGTCTCTCTCCATATAGGTGTCTGGGATCCTGTAAGTAACTGAGAACCAAGGGCAGCAGCGTCACCCAGAGCACCCGAGAGAAACACCTGCCCTGGGCAAGTCCTGTCAATGGGCGTGGGCAGGCTCTCCCAAGGATGGCGATGACTGGCTCGTCTGTGAGAGTGCCAACAGCATGGTGAGACCAAGCACTGCGACGGCTCAGTTAACAACTGCTCTGCTAATGGAGTACTTTAAAATGGAGCTGGTGGTTCTACCCAACACTTGCCATAGAGCACATGGCGTTGGTGCTGCGACAGCTCATACCAGTGCTCTGGGAAGCTGGGTTTGTGCAACACCCTCATGCGGCCCCCAGCTGTCCATGTACAGGGCCAACCCTGGGTGACACTCTGAGGCTCTGATCTGGATTCTGAAGTGGGGCTGAGACTCCAAAGACAAGCCAGACCTGGTTCCCGTTCTTCAAAGAGTGCCTCCATTAGTCAGCCTCACACACAGAAATGGAGCCACATAACCCCCTACAGTCAGGCAATGCTGGGCAAAGCATGACAGCATTCCTGCCCATGCATGCCTTTAGCAGCAGCAGGGACTGACACATGAAGTGTTCGCTCTGAGAAGGAGGAACGCCTCAGTGTTTCAGGGAGAATGAACAGCAGGCCTGAGCACAGCTTAGTCCCATGATGAGCAGCACCAAGTGCTCTCAGGGGAAGGAGAGACCTTCCACACATCTAAGTAAACATGACAAAGGGTTGGACTGAGCAGAGGAGCCTGCTGTGCCCTGTGTGGAGTGACAGCTGCTGACGCTACTGGCTGCACCTCCTCTCTTCCTGGGGCTTGTGCCCTGCAGGCTGCCTGAGGCTGGCTCTGCAGCTGAGTGTGCTGTGGTCTCTGCTCACAACAACGTCCAAATCCCTTCCACACCAGCAACCTATTACTGAAGCATGTCCTCCTTCACTTGGCAGGGTAGAGCAGGCTTCCCTTCCAGCCTCTTGCCTTGGGAGGGGCAGCTGGCCCAGACGCACAAAGTCTAGGGCTCCAGGTCATGGACTTGATATGGCCAGGCCAACAGAGAGAGGCAGGACCTGGGCCCTAGACTTGCCCAATGGCAGAGGTGCAGCCCATGGGTGAGGATGTAGCCCCAAAGGCTAAAAGCATCTGACCCTCTGTCATCTTGGTTCAGATCAACATCTGGGACCAAAGGCCTAAAACAAAGTGGGCTGTCCCAATGTGGCAGTGGGGTGGGGCGGTGGTGGCCAAGGGGAGCAAAGAGCCCTGTCAGTGCATCAGTTCAGGACACTGCACCCTATTCCAGTCCCTAGGAAGGGAGGAACTCCATCTGGATTATGTAGGCCAGGCAGAAGTGTGGGCAGGGGGTTAGGAACTTGGCCATGGATGCAGAAGGGGAGACCATAGATACCAGGCAGGTGACAATGGCTGCTGCCACCCTGGGAGGTCACCATCCTGGGTTCCTTCTCTGCTTCTCCATACGCCACCTGCCCTGTGGGGCAGCTGGAGGCACAGGGTCTGATCTAAACCCAGGCTGCTGGTATTCCTTGTTTTACATATTGCTGAGGTAGCGTTGTGACCGCCATCAGTGCCCTGTGCTCCCCATCTTTGGTCCCAAGTGGCAGTCACTGTAATTAAATGACTGAGGCCCACCTGTCCCTACCCTCCCACACTCCCTTGGGCTTTTTGCAGCATGAGGCCCCGTCATGGGTCTTGTGCCCAGGGGATAAGGCAGAACTCTGGGTGGGCTCCAGGAATAGCAGGTGGCCAGGTGCCACAGGACGGGTGGCCTGAGACTCTCAGGCTCCATCTCTGAATTCCAGGGGTGCCCCACAACCTGGATTTCCAATTCCCACGTTTTAGGTGACTCTGCGACTTGATGGATCCCCCATACTGAGCCTAAATTAGCCCTACTCTGCAGCGAGGGGTCAGCCCACCCTCCTATAACCCCTGATCTCTCACAGCTGACTCTGGCCCATCTCCAGCATGCCGTCACAGCCTTCAGGACCTGCAGAGCCACACAATGCAGTGGCTGACACTTTGACAAATGACTAAAAGCCCAGTTAATAGGACTGAAGCACTTTCTCTAAGAAAGTTATTTTACTTGCATTTAAGCTTCATATATCCTTGGATAACTCAGCTGGCAGCAGTGCCAACCCATCTCAAGGATGTGGTAATAAAATACAATGGCAGTATCACCATGTCTCACAGAAGAAGAAAAAAAATAAAGGTAACTTCCAGATATTCAATCCTTAAACACAAGTGTTACCTACCACGTGCCAGGCACTTTCATGCACCCCGAATGCTCACCAGAACTTTGCCACCTCTTACCATCCTGCTTGTTTAAATGAGAACACCACTTCCTGTATCTCTGTGGATGCACCAGCCAGGCCAGCTGTTCTACCTGAAGCACTGCCTGCACGACTGGGTGTCAGAAAGTTCCTCTGCCAGCCAGGAGGACGCCTGCTGAGGCCTCAAGGACAAGCAGCTGCCTGCCAGGCCTGGTCACTGCCTCCCTTGACCTCAGCTGTAAAATGAGGACTCTGGGCTCCCTTCCTGACTAGGAAGAAGGGTTGTGGCAACTGGAAGGATGAGAAAAGAGGATCATGGGGCCAAGCGACCTTTATCTGTGGTCTGTATGATGCTGAAGGCACAGAGAGCACACAGGTTGAGGAGAGAGTTCTGCCTTAACACAAGGAGCCTCGTCAAGAAATCAGGAGGTACCAGCAGGCTCTCACAGCTTTCCTGGAGTGGCAGTGTGTGTGTGTGGGGGGTTCTAACGGAAGCTTCCTGAGCCTTCTGATCCATGGCTATGAGGTGGAGGGGGAGGAGCCTACAGGCAGTCCCCAGTTCCCCCTGCTCCCGACTTTCCAAGAGTGTTGACCTAGAGTCAGTGGGCAGAACAGACTGCAGGAGGCAGGGTGAGGGTCAGAAGGCTGCTGCAAGGTCTGAACAGAACTGTGCCAGGACAAGAGTTATGGCCTTGAAACAAAATGTTAGGCACAGATGCGAGACACAAAAGACAGGTTCCTTTGACTGATCCCAAAAGGAATGACTTTATGCTCTTTCTTTTCTTTCTTCCAACCTTCCTTCCTTCCTTTTTTTTTTTTTTAGCCCCAATGATTGAGAAATGAAAATGAAGAGGCAGTTTACAGGGGAAATAGGGGAATTCAGCTCCAGAGACATTTAATTTCAGGCGATAGCAGATAATCCATGTAAAAAAATGTCCAGCAGGACGAAAACAGATTAAAGACAGAAAAAAATTATGAAATACTGTCTACTTTTATTCTTTTTTTTGCAAATTTGGTGATACTTTTTTATTTTTGATATCCCCTTTTTATTTTGCTTCCACATAATATGGCAAACATACCAAGGAAGACAGCAGAATAATGAAAGTACCAGGAAAAAATTATTTTAGGAAATATTGCAAAACCATTTATTAAAAGCAACTTAAGAACACCAAAACCAGATGAGATGGAATACCCAGCACCGGCAAGGGTGCAGCCAGCTGGCATTCTCAGACAGTCTGGAAGGAAGAGCTCTCTGGAAAGCAAGGTGGCAATGTCCAGCAAGGGCCATAACGTGTTACTATCACTTCCAGAAGTCTATCCTGAGGAAATGTGCACAAGAAAACAATAGGCATGTTCGATGATCAAATGAGGGCACTGGCTGCATGAACACTCTCATTATCTGTAGTAGCAAAAAACGAAGTCACTTAAATATCTAACCATAAAGGGAGAGATTAAGAATATTACAGGGCCTTGGTGGAATTATTACACAGGCATTGAAATGCTAGTTATATAGACAATGGGGTAACAGGGAAATCTTTTTTCTTCATTTGCTGTAATTTTAAATGGAAAAATAAAAACCAACCAGGCTCTGTGATTGTAAGACATTACCACAGTAACATCTGTGTGAAGGTGGCATGATTTGGGGTGCATCCTTTGCCCTCCACTTTTCAAATCCATCATCTTGCTTTAGATACAACCTGAGTGACTATGAACATTGAAACCAGCTGGTGGGGCGGTACCTTGGCTCCGTCCACGCTGATGATCCGATAGCTGTTCCTTATGACATCGTAGAAGTAGGAAACGGTGACGGCCTGCTTGCTGGCAGGCACCCAGTTCTTCTTGGTGTTGGGGTCAATCTGGAAGACGTGTGCTCGGGTGGTGAATATGGGCTGTTCTCTGAAAGACGAGAGATGGGCACATGAATCGATGGAACACAACTTCATGTATAATTTATGATTTATAACCCATCTACTACCCCCAAAGATTTTAATAGCTTAGAGGGAAAGATACATATGCATGAGGACAATTAAGATTAAACAAGGGAAGGGAGGAGAAAGAGAGACACCAAGGAGGCAGTTGCTGAAACCTAACACCCTGAGGCTGTGGGGCTGCTGGCCTAACAACAGCTTTGCTCCAGGGCGCTGCCTTGCCCAGCGAGTGCTTCTGTGTCCTGTTGGGTGTCTTACTCCTCTCCTGACATCGTGCTGGCATTTTTAGGAATTTGAAACAAATTTATTTTGGGAGATTCTGCAACAATTTTAGGATTTTGCAAACCATTTGCAACTTTATTTATTTCTATTAAATACTTCTTAAATTCATAAGTATTTTACAAATGATGCATTCATTCATATTTGACCAAGCTTTAAAGTTTCATGTTTCCAACAGATAAACTTACTCTCATGTGAAATTCACCAAATCTATCTCTTTTGCTATTCTTGCCTCTATATTGCTGCTTTTTCACTCCACAGACCTGTAAATTCTTCATGAGAACCAAGTTAGCACATTATCTATTTTTCTGCTAAGTGGGAAATTAGTTAGATATTGATAAGAAGCATTAAGAGATAAGGCAGATGTACAAAAATTGTAATGGACTTCACTGCATTTCATATTTTAAGGTATCTATTTTCACAAAACAACCAAAAGAAAGACTCAGCACAAAATATTTAATTTTGAAAAAAGGATCTTCAGGCAAACTGGCTCAGAAATCCTTGTAAGTGTTCAAAATAAGATAAAATGGAGGGGAAAATGCCACCAGAATGTAAAAATCATCCCATCACTCATTAGAACTACAGATTTAATAAATACTTATGAGAGACAGAAATTAAATCAAAAAGTAATGCAGACAAATTCATTTTTAAAATCATGACAATCTCAACAGACATACGTAAAAGAACAAAATACTCGAAGACAAAAATCAAAAAGGAAAAGTGAATTTTAAGTGTTCTGGTCTCTAATGGAGTGGTTTTATGCGAAAGCAGTCTTTGAACTCATCTTGGCTGTAGGAGACTCATTACAGGAAAGAAAGCTCTTTCTCAGGAGAGGAACTTTCTCCCAGAAAAACAATGCACCATCCAAGCGTCCTGCACGGGGGCCTGACCACCACCATGACAACCGGCATCAAATGTCCACTGCAGGTGCAGAGAAATGCAGGAACTGTTTGCACGGCTGTTTCTCTGAAAGAATAGAAGCCGAGAGCATGCTATCCACGCCACGTCAGTGTGGCTGCTTTGAGATGCCGGCATTGCAGAAGAACACACAGAGACCAGCATTCCCTGCCCCTGGACCTTTCCTTCCAGATCCTGGGCACAAGACAAGTGCCTCTGGGAATGGAGATTATGAGGACGTTTTTCTTCCCTCAACAGCAACCAGGTTCATGCACCCACTCATTCCTACTCTGACACCCTTCCGGCAGCAGGGTGATAGCCATAGAAGCAAAAGGAATATTCTCTCTGTAACTGCCCGAATCTGCTGTTGAGGGCAGCCTGAGGGGAGCATGTGCATGTGAACACAAGGCTTCCTAATCGGGCCACATGGGTGATCTGACATCTGTAGGCCCAGCTGTGCCACTGCCAGCCCAGGCACTTAGCTGATCGTCTAAGTATGCCGCCGCAGAGGAGAAGTCTTGCTCACATGGTGTTCTCTGGCATTTGTGAGAGGAGGGAGTGACTGAAAGGGCAACAGTACAGAAGAGGCTTTTAAAGAATCAAATTATGCTAAAATCTCTGCCTCCCTGTGCAAAGCACTAGCAAGCTAGGCAGGGGTCTTTCCTGTGAAGGATTGGGCTTTCAGACCTTCCTCCTTCGTGTCCCCCACACCGAGGAGAAGGATCAGGTCTGGTTTTAGTGCCCTGAGGCCTGTGACAGCAATTAGCTGGGGCATTTCACCCCAAAACACAAGTGCCCCAGCCCCAGCCTGGCCCCCAGGAGCCTGGATCTCCAGGGCAGCGGCCTGAGTAGCTGTGCTCTTCACAAGAGCTCCCAGCGATTTTTACCCTCAAAGAAGCTGGGGGACTACTCATATTAGATGTTATCAGATAATCTAGAATAAAAATGGAAGGAGTGACAGGTGTAGCTGGCACCTCTTCTCCAGAAAGACACAGGTGACTGTGAATGACACAGAATGTCTCCAAAATGTGCCCCCACAGCCCAAGGGGGACAACAGTGGGACCAAGAACAGGATCTTTGAGTGCAAAGGATGGGGGAAGGGAAGGGAAGGCAGAGGTGCTCTAGCCAGGAAAGAGGGCAGCTTGTGGTGGCTAGCGGTGACCTTCAAACACTCCATGCCCCTGCAGCCCACAGCAATGAGAAGGTGGAGAAAGCAAAGCAGAGAGAGACAGAGGAGGAGGGACAGGGAGACAAGAAAAGACGGCAGAGCTTTCTGACCAGGGACAAGCAAATGCAGTGAGCCCCCTGCTTGGCAGGGTTCTGGTCAAGGTACGCATGTGGACAAGAAGGACACATCTCCAAATCCACCTGCTCAGCTCTGGGAGTGGACTGAAGCCAAAACAGGTTGCCCTCAGGACCCCAACCAGAAATGCAATTTCTTGGGAGAGCACGGCTGGCCACATCCTCGGTGGCTGCAGGGGAAGTGGCTGCTAAAGCATAGGGAGAGGCCCCGAGACCTGGCAGGGAGCTGCAGGGGTGCCCGCCAGCTCCACGTAGAGCAGGTCACTGTGGCCACTGGTCCTCAGTCCTGAGGACCCACACAGCCCATTTGGCAGCAGCTGTGTGCCCAGGAAACTACCCAAAGGACTGGGATTTCTGCATGAATAACCAAGTCTGAAGCCACTGGGATATTCTATTTTATTCTTCGAAAAGTCAAAAATCTAACTGTATTTAAAGAAAAGGCCAAAAATACACAATGGTAAAAAGAAAAGCCAGTAGCTAATATTAACTGGCTACTTGCCATTCTGCTGGCTTTACCTGTGACTCCTCACTTAGGATCACAATGACCCTACGGGGAAGGTACTGCACAGGTGGGGAAACAGGGGCTCAGAAAGGCCTAGGCCAGCCTTGGGTTCCACAGGGAGTGAGTGGCAGCTTTGCAGCCTGGCAGATCAGAGATCTGAAGTCAGTGCAAGGCACACGGACATTCTCCCTCTTAAATATGAGGCTGCACTCGCTCCCTAAAACAGCAGTGCCTGTACCTGGCAGCTGCTGATGTGTTCCCAACAATCCGACCTCCTGGTACTCACCCCCTGGCGTAATGCCCTCCCTCTGAGCAGTGGTGCGACCTGTGACTTGCTCTCAACCAAAAGAATATGGCCAAGGTGATGGGCTGTCACGTCTGTGAGCAGGTTACAAAAGACTGTGGCTTTTGTCGTGCTAGCACAAGCTCTCGGCCAAGTCTCTCCTGCTGGCTTTGATGAAGCAAGCCATCATAGTGGGGAGGCCCACACAGCAGAAACGGAGGGTGGCCTCCAGCCAACAACCAGAGCAGAACTGAGGACCCAGTCCACTTGAGGAACTGGAATTCTGCCGACAATTACTTGGAAGCTTAGAAGTGGATCTTTCCACAGCTGAGCCTTCAGGTGAGACCCCAGCCCTGGATAACAACTTGATGATTCCTTCTAAGACAGGGGTCCCCAACCTCCAGGCCATGGATGGTACTTATCTGGGCCTGTTTAGAACCAGGCCACACGGCAGGAGGTGAAGTTGAATGTAATGCGTTTGAATCATCCCAAAACCATCCCCTGACCCCATCTGTGGGGAAAATGTTCCACAAAACGGGTCCCTGGTGCCAAAAAAGGTTGGGGACTGCTGGTGTAAGAGACCCTGAAGCTGAGGACCCAGCTAGGCCACGCCTGGCTCCTGACCCATGGAGATGCGTTCTATCTGAAGCTGACGAGTTCGCGGCCACTCATTACATAGCAATAGATGACTAAGATGGTGATCTTCATAGAAGCCAGCTACATGCCAGGCAAATTACATGCATTCTCACTCGGTCTTCTGACAGGGTGGCACCATCCACGAACATACAGAAAATTGAGGGTCACAGTGATTTTGGGCAACCTAATGACGAATCTTTACATCTGTATGGGCAAAATCAGAGCACTCTGCAAACCTCACCACAAAGTTCAGAGAGGCAGACCCCAACGCTATTGGAGCATCTTGCCTCACCTGAGAAAGTAAACGAGATGGAACTGGGACACAAACGTCAGTTCTCATGAGTGTGCAAATCAGTATAAATAGAAAACCCCCAAGAGAAGCAGAACTTTCAAACTCAGGAGGTCGCCTTTCCCGCGCAGCAGGGAAAAGCTGAAGAGGGTGCGCGTCTAAGAACAGAAGCCACCTTTGTACCCAATTTACTGCCCTCTCTTTGGTGTTCGAGGCTTATGAAACAGACTCCCACTCCCTCTTCGGCACTTTAAATAGAAAGCAGATGTTTCGGGATGGCGAAGCATTTCTTTAGGCAGACAATATAACCCACTGTTCCTCGTCTTTTTAGAGCTGAATAAACACCCACTGCTGCTCACTGAACACATTTGGGAACCTGACAGTAATTGTCCTGAGAATAATTAGACACTCTGTGCAACAGATGTGTGTTTGGGACACGAAAACCACTCGGCAGAGAGACCGCTCTGGCTTAGGGTGAATTCTGGCTCTGTGTAAAATGATTCTGTAAAGAACTGGCATAACTGCTTTTTGAAGGAAAAAAAATAATGCTTTAATTTCTAATAATCCTTCATTGGCAATGCTCAGCTCTGGGCTTTTTCTGATATGAACTAGTAAAACCTCACAATTCTTATTATTCCTATTTCTAGTTGATGTGAATGAAAATAAACTACTTGGACATTATTTTACAGCCCTTTACACAGTGTTCCCAAGACTCAGAGGGAACCCTTGTTAGTTTATCTGCCTTGAGTCTTGAACACCACCAACTCCAATCATCACTCACTTAGCACCAAGAGGAAGGCCTTCCCCAGGTTTAATGGGTAAGGCACTGCCCACCCAGCTTCCGAGGCCTGTACCCTCAGCTCCAGGTGTGTTAAAATAACCCACAGGCCTTGTCCACCTGGTCCTGCCCCCTCACCAGGCAGGTTCCACTGCTTTGCTGCTAGCTTTTCCAAATCACCTGCATGTTTGCATCACCATGCACACACCTGTCACTGGGCCCAGAATGTCCTTCCCCCTTGGTTGGTCAGAAGAGTTCCTATCAGATCTTCAAGTCCGGCCATAGCATCTTGACACATGTAATTTGTGGTCTTAGGACACAGGCCCTGAACTGAGCACCTGTCCCAAGGCACCAGAAGCATGGGCGCACCTGGCCCCTCAAGCCCTCTCTTTAGATTGTCAGGCCCCTATGCTGGCAGGGTCACATTCCCAAATCCTAAGACAGAGAGCTGGAGAAAAAAGAGACATGGACACATGCTTCTTTCAGCACGCTCTTCCACGCAAAGAATCAAACTCATGAGCATACTGCCAAGAAAATCAACAGAAAAAAATGAATATGAATAAATTCAGTAACATTGCTAGCTACAAAATTACTAATAAAAAATAAAGTTGATAGTTTTCATATATATACAAACAACCAGATAGATAATATAATGGATTTCTAAAGATCCCACTCATGGTAGGAACTAAAAGACAAAATTTCTAGGAATCTGTTTAAGAATTACACAAGATCTATATTAAAAAATGTAACTTCTATGGGACACAGAAGAAAACTTTAATAAATAAGACATGTCCTATTTTTAATGGGAAAAGTCAATATAAAGATATCAATTATCCCTCGGTTAATGTATCCATTTAACACAGTCCAAGCGTCCACAGGATTAGAACCAAACGGGGTGATTCATGGGGAACACTTGCTACATGAGGATAGCCAAGAAAACTCTGGAAATGAAGAGCAATGAGGGGTTTAGCCACATCAGATACTGAAATATATTATTATGAAGCTATGGCAAATGAAGCAAGGAGGCATTAACAAATAAACAGATTAATATTCCAGAACAGCGTCCAGAAATTGAAGTGGAAGGAATGTGGCATGTGACACAGGCGGCACTGCCCACAGGTGGGGGCACGGAGTCATCCCACAGACCCTGTCACAGCTGTGGGTGGGCTGCTCCCCGGGGAAAGCCTGCCCCTGCTGAACCTGCGCCAGAGGTCCATCACCTTGCCAGGTCCAAACACCTCCAAGTGGGTCACAGCAGACCAGCTCTATTAAAGTTATTTTCACCTGCCCCAAAACTGCCCAGATGAGCAACTGATAAATGAGAGGTCTCATATAAGTCAACATTTGTCACAAATCCTCCTACTCCACTGACTGGGATTCCTTTTTCGGGTCACATTTACATCAGGTAGAGGAATCAGGCAAGTGCCCCTGATGAATGCTGATGGGTTTTCTCAATGACACTATTTATATCCTAGAAGGCGGGACAGTTTTTCAGGAGCCTTCAGGCATATTCCCCGCAGGCCTCCCATAATGTGGGTCTAACTGAGCTCCAGGACTGGTTCACAGGCTGGAGGCTGCCCCAGAGATCATCAGAGCCATTCCCGCGTGCTGTGGGAAAGCATGCGGACTTTCCCAAAGGGGTGGTGGGTCCAGGGCGGTGGGTGAAGACCCTGACAGCCAGGAGGGGGAGAGGCAGTTTCAGAAAAGCGAAGCCAGGATGAAAGGCAAATGTCTGTATGGGGTGAGGTGGGAAGAGCTTTGCTGAAGATGAAGGGTAGGTAAACAGGTTACAGGAGGACGAGACCAAGGGCGGGATCAAGGGAGAAAATCTAACAAAACCTACCAGCAACACTGCAATGCTGTCTCATGTTCAAATGGCACCCCTCTACCCCCGCACAGAAACCCCTCTCCCTCCTCCACACACACACCCCCAGCCCAGGGCCCAGCAAATGTGCAGTTTGGCAGATGAGGTGGAAATGGCTCTCCAGGTGCAAAAGGTGTACTCAGGGACCAGCAAGAGCACTATGGGGCTATAGGAGGGGGCTGGCAAGAGATGAGGTCCAGGGGTGGGCCAAACTGAATAGCCATGGGCTCTGAATGCCATGCTAAGGAAATTGGTCTCTGTCTTGGGTCCATCATCTCTCAACTGTGTGCCATGAACAATGAATGTCTAAGCTATTTTCTCTTTCATATACATTCCAAGATACACACACACACACACACACACACACACACACACGTGAAGAACATTAAATACACTTGGATGACTCTTCTCATAATTATGAACTATCACCTTTAAGAAAGTGTATTCTCTACCCAAGGCTGCGGGAAGATCACGCGGGAGCTGTGTGATATACCAGCATCTGTCATTTGAGCCGCACTTGGGCTTGTGACCTACCCCTGCGAACTAGCCATGGCAGCAATGGGAACCTTCAAGTCACAATGTTTTATCTATGGAAGATGTCTTGTCTTGGGATTTCAACATACATCCATGATTTTATTCCACATACGTCACATTAAACATGTATATGATAAAAACTAATTCTATCTGAATCTAAGGCGAAAAAAGGAAGCTTTCAACAAAAAATCAGTTTTATGCTTTGCACACTGTGCACTCCACGAGCCAAGAATTAGAATACATCCAAGTGATGTTTTCTAAAAACCAGGTGGCAAGCTGCCCAAGTCTTAATGATTAATGATTCCTGGAAAAGCCTAATTCAAGAGAGCAGAGAATATCGCTGAGGAGCAGCTTCCATCCTTCCTTCTGCTGGAACACATCTGTGTGTGGAGATTTTCATATCACATGGCAATGGGACAAAATGTAGAAGACTTGATGTCATACCTGATGTGAGGCAACATTACATATGACTTGGCAACGTTATTCCTAATATTGAGCGATAGGATTTTCTTAAAGACCTGGAATAATAATGGTCTTGATTTTTAATGTTGATGGCTTCTGTATGTACCTACAGTAAAAATAACATTAGGTGTCTGGCCACTTATGTGTTCTGTTCTTAATAAACTAAAAATAAATTTCTCTGACACTTTATTCTGCCACAATAAAAAAGCTTTCAAATATACATGTGAACAATCTAACATGTGAACAAACATGTTAGTTGCAGCAACTAACTCACCTGGGAGACCACATCTTGCTATCCACCTTAACTAAGAATGTGTTATATCTTATAATCTGTTGACCTCCCACTAATATTTCAAAATGGGTAAACTGTGTCATGGTAAATAAATTGAGGAAATGCCGATTTTTGAGCAAAGGAAGCAACACAACCAAAACCACAACTTAGAGGAACCATTGGTATTCGTGCTGAGGATGGACTGAAGTGGGGAGAGACTGCAGGCGAATAAAAAAGCCACTGCACAGACGTCCAGGCACAGGCAGAGGCGAGCCTGGCCGGGAGCAGTGGGGACAGGTGGAAGAACTGGGCTTGCAAGATTTCAAATATGCCACCAGGAAAACTTGTCGAAGCATCAGATGTGGCATAAACACCAAAATAAAAAAATATAAAACTGCTCTATGTGAAAATAAAAAACTTCTGTGTTGTAATTCATACCATCAAATAAATTGAAAAGGTAACCCATAGAATTGGAGAAAACATTTGCAAATCATACATTTGATAAGGAACTGGTATCCAGAACATATAAAGAACTCTTAGAACTCATTAACAAAAGGACAACTAACCCAATTAAAAAACAGGCAAATAATATGAACAGATTACCTCCAAAGAAGAGCTACGAATGGTCAATAAGCATGTGGAAAGATGCTCAACATCATTAACTGTCAGGGAAATGCAAACCGCAACCACAGTGAGATACTACTCCACGCCTCCTAGCAGGGCTATCATCAAACAGATAATAACTGTTCTGGAGAACGGAGACGGACTGGAGCCCCTAACTGGGGTGGGGATGCAAAATGGTGCTGCTGCTGCTGCTTTAGAGAGCAGCTGGAAGGTCTTCAAGCAGTAGTAGTCTGGGCCTGATCTCCTCTGCTGTATTTCCCGCTCTGCCGTTCCCCCCTCTTTATATCACCCATTAATTTGTTGCACTCTTTCAGCTTCTGGTACTTCCCTCCCATTCACTTTGCTGTCATAGGATTATACTTCTAATAATCTCTCTATTATCATTCTAATGGGTTCTTGGAGCAAAGGTATAAATAAGTACAGGTGCTGAATCCCACACTTTAAACTCTATGTTAATCTCATTAGTTTTTCCAGGTATAATTTGCATATGCTTAAAAGATAACAGACATTCTGTTCTAAGCCCTTTGTCCATACTGGCAGGAGGTGGAAGGTGGGTGGCCAGGTTCCATCCAGCTAGTCATCACCTGCCACCTCCGACACACAAACCTCCGCTGTCTGAGCACCACTGGTCATGACACAGATCTGTTGGGACAAGTTAGGGAACTGGTGAACTGCAGGTGGGTTTCCTCTTTCCAGGACTTTTAAAAAAGCAAATTACTGTGTGGCCTTCCCTATAATGTCAAAATAGATAAATTGGGGTATTAAATAAAGAGGATGTTCAACTTCAAACCAAGAACATCTTTGCAGGTTCCATCAGCCCAAGAGAACCTTTTTACTCAAAAGCAAAGCCTGCATGACGCATCCCTGCTTTACAAAGGCTCAAGGTTAAAAATATACACAGGCATTTGCAGGAGCACAAAAATAGTGCCACAGCTGCACAGAGCCCCAGGCACTCCAAGGGAGCTGAGCGAGGCCACGTTTAGTCCAAAGTCAGCCCTTGTGGACCTCAAACAAGCGACAGAGTAAAGGGTGCCTTTTTTGGCTTTATTCCCTTGTACTACAACCTGTCCACCTCGCCTGATTCGAACCAAGCACGGGTGCCCACCATGTCCAGCTACGCATAAATGGGCTGTGTTGGCAGTCCTCATAAATGAAATCCACATCCTCACCTGGCCTCTTCTCCACCTGACTCTGTGGCCTACCCCTCAGCAGTCCCTTACTCAGCTGACAGGTTTAACCCAACCTGCCTTTGGTGAAGCTGCACCTCCCCCTGGAATGCCAGTTGCTCGTCTCTACCCCCAACTCAACCTGCCCCCACTGGTCAGAATCCTATGTCCAAGACAAATGCAAAGTGGTCACCTTTTCCATCAGAAGGACCAGCTCCAGCACCAAGTGGGTTCCCTCCTTGGAGCCCAGCTCTGTTGTGGCCCTGACATAATCTGCCTTGTCTTTGGGTAACTATAGGTGTGTTGTGGCCCCCAAATTGGGCCACAGCCCCTCGGGCACAGATCATATCTTCAGTTCTGGAGCCCCCACAACACCATGATAGAGAAAACACTTGAAGTTGCAGCCAGAAGCTCTGTGGGAACCCAAGCCGCAGAGGGCGCTGAGTAACCAGCTGCCTCGAGTGGGACCCTGCACAATCCCACCAGACAAACAAGCAGATCCTCCTTGGAGAGCAGAGGAAGGCTTTGCTCCAGCAGGACTGCTAGGCAATGGATTACATGCACGCTGAGACACTGACCCACTCAGCTGCAGGCTGAGCCCTTACCACTGGAGGCCCAGCTTACGGCCCCCACCAGCAACCTCCGCCCCAGTGTGTTGTACAAATGACCTTTCCCATGTGCCCTGCCTGGCTTGAAAGAAGGTGGCAAGCACCAACCAGAATGACCTCAAGGGCTACAACCACATCATGTGCCATGTAGAGCCTGGTGA
Organism: Anoura caudifer; assembly: GCA_004027475.1. Classification (NCBI taxonomy): domain Eukaryota; kingdom Metazoa; phylum Chordata; class Mammalia; order Chiroptera; family Phyllostomidae; genus Anoura; species Anoura caudifer. The sequence continues at coordinate 9,364 of PVKU01012284.1, read as the reverse complement.
CCAGAAAACACGTCTCGGCAGAGGGCCAAGAGAAGGGGGATGAGCACACTGAGAGAGGACAGCGGGAGGATGAGCACACACCCTGTGAAGGTCCTTCAGGACTGGGTCCTCTCCAGTTTCTTCTCCCTTTTTGGAAAAGGTCTGATGCTTGTCTTTTAGCAAAGATGGCAGCCAGCAGGTATCGGAGGGCCAGCCCGGGCACAGCCTGTGCTACTGCCGTGCTCCAAGTACACACGCCCAGCCCCTCCAAAGGGCCGGAGGGCTTTTGTGCAGACTTCTCCCCACTTCAGGTTTGTTTTTCCTGGGGCTCTGCTTCAGCCTTCCCTGCTCAGATTCACAGGTTTCTGTGCACACTTACATCTTCAGAGTAATTCGTGTTCCTTTAGTAAGAGATCTAGTTTTTACATTGGAAATGCCTTTCCATGGTCATCCAGCAAGGCTGAGGGCCTCAGCACCCAGGACTCAGCGGTGCCTGGCATGAGGTGTCTCCTGGAGGTCCCAGCACGTAGCAGTAGTGTGCTCCCATCATACAGGGCACTGACACGTATCTCACCTAACTGACCCAACAGCCTTGAGACGTCTGCATCTGTATTCATTTTACAGAGGAGACAGAAGACCACAAAGAGCTATTAGGTGAGAGCCACCTCAGCTGCTCAGGCTCCTTCCCACCTGTCCCACCATGCCTGCCACCAATGGTGCCCCACACCTGCCCTGCTGACCCTGCTTCCCAGCCACCTCAGCCGCCCTCCCGCCACCACGCTCCGGCTGCAGCACCCTTGAACTGCTCAGCAGGTCTGTGGGTGAAGAGGTTCATCCTTATCCATCCATTAGCAAGTCTATTACCCCAGGCCTTAAGGAACAACCCAAGAATCCAAATCCTGCTCACCAACAGCATCCTCACAGCCTCTCCCTAAGTCCCAACAGTTAGCACAGAGCCCAGAAAATACCTGCTAAGTTCCCCAAACCTTCAGGTTCCTGCCCAAGGGCTCACAGCCCTAAAGGTGCCTCTTGTGTGTATTTGAACCATGTTGGTCAAACAATCTCTCGATCAGCAGACAGGGCAGCAGCAGCAGCCAGCCTCCCGGGTGGCCGAGAACCTCCATCCGAGCCCTGGAGCCCAGGTTTCTTCCTAGAGCAGCACTGAACAGACACCTTGGGAAACCCTCACCTGGGACCCCTAGAGGGTTCCTGCTCCCTAGTGACCTCCTCTGGACCACATCTGACCGCCTGCCACCCTCCCAAACAGCACTGTCTCAGGGAAGCCAAGATTCTGTGCTCCAATTCTAACTCTCCAGACACCAGCTAGGTGTCCTACAATGCAACATGATTCTGACACCGTCCACCTGGAGGCAGCGTCTGAACCTGTAATTTAAGGCTCAGTCCTGTAAGACTGCCTCTATCTCAGACAAATCGCAAGTCCAAGTTGTCACCTGTGTTTTTGACCAGTGGGCTTGTAGAGAGGAGATTCCAATGGCCCCCACCTTGGGTTCTATTAATTTACTGGAAACATTTTACTTCCTAGTTCACCAACATATTATAAAGGATATAACTCAAGAACAGCCAGATGAAGGAGATGCATAGGGCAGGGTAGGGGCAAGTGTGCGGAGCTTCCCTGCTCTCTGGCACACTACTCTCCCCCAGGCTCCACATGGGCACCAACCAGAAGCTCCTCAAATCCTGTCCCTTTGCACTTTAATGGAGGCTTCATTACATAGATATCACTGATTGAATCACTGGCCTCTGATGCAACCTTCAGCCCCTCCAGGGAAAGGTGGGTAGAGGGCAGTGAAAGCTCCAGCCCTCCAATTGCCTGGTCGGTTCCCTTGGCAACCAGCCCCCCCCCAGGTGCCTTCCAAAAGTTGCCTTATTAACATAACAAAAGACCCCTTGATCACTCTCCTTCCAGGAGATTCCAAGGGTTTTAGGAGCTCAGTGCCAGAAACAGGACTTATAACATTCTTATCATAAATCACAGTCTCACAAAAGCCTCTCCATACCTGGCCAGACACCCCGCCGTCTGCCCTCGGAGCACCTGGATTCTCCCACGGCGCACTCTTCACACCTGGGCCTCTAAGCTGCTCATTGCCCCCTCCTGACAATTCTCTTCCCACCTCTCTAAAATGCCCACCTTTGAATCTCTTGTCATCACACTCTGCCATCCCTCAACCCTCAATGCTGCTGTTACCACAGCACCCGTGTGACCCCCCTCATTTCTCCATGATTTTAGCCCCTGGATCACCACCTTCTCTCCTACCCGAGGCCTGTCTCCGTTCTCAGTCATTTCAATACATACAGTGGGTCCTGCCAATGAGCCTTCAGTCACAGAAACTTCTCTTCTTCCCCTCTCCCTCAGCCTCGCCAAATCCCTGTCATAACCTGTCATGTATCCTTAATTCCAGCCCATCTACACAATCTTCATTTCATGCATCCCACTCCCTGCAAGTGACACAGCCCCCCCACCCGGCCCAGCCCCTACTCCCAATCACCTGTACCTGCCCCAGCTTCCCACAGCACTTTTTGACTTCTGGTCCACCAGAAAATGTACTGTTTGTTATATTTTTATTTATTGTGTATCTCATTAGAAAGTAAGCCCCACGAAGGCAGGGACTCATTTGTCTGGTTCCCAACACCATGGATAGTGCCTTGTACACACTACTCAACAAGTACTTGAATGGATTATAATTGTAATTAATCAATATCCCTTTTGCCTGTTGTACTGTAAACTCTACCAGGACAGCGGCCAAATCCATCTTAGAACCCCCTGGAAGTATGCAGTAGATATTACCTAACTGACTGAATGAAGGAGCAAAGTTAGGAGGTAAGAAGGACACTGCTGGGCACGGGCAGCCTCCATGTGGACTGGCTGGATGCAGTTCTATTGCCACTGGCTGCCACCTGAACACAGGGGACCTGAGTACAGCCGGCGATTCTGACAAGCCCAAGCGGTAAGCACCAATCCCTGGGACAGAGAGGTTTGACACTCAGCGGTTGCTGCCTCCACCATGCAAGCCTTTGATCCCATGACTGTGGGGGAAACTGCCAGAGCAGGTGCTCCAGTGGTGACCTGAAAATGCTCCTTCTAAAAACATCGCCTGGAAGACCCTCAACTATGACCTTCTTCCTGCAAAAAACTCTTAAGGAGATCCTATCTGGGTTTCAGATCACATTTTCAATCTGACTTCCTCTTTAAGCTATACTCAAGATGCACTCGGTTACTTTAGGTACTAGTGAATGAGACAGTTTTTCTAGGAAAAGACATAAATAAACTGAACAAATTCTGTAAGAGGCATAGAATCAAATTTCACAAGGTCAGACTCAGTCTGACCTCCCACCCAGAATGGAGGGGTCTGAAACCCCAACTTTTGTGGAAATACAGTGCTGTTTGATGGGGGACCAGTCCTGAGGCCGCTTCTCTAAAGCATCTTCTTGCTCATGTTGCCAGCAGGCGTGTCCTTCCATGGCAGCCAGGAGGGCCCCAACTACAGCAAAGAGCTACAGCACTTGGCAAACCAAAACCAAAACCAAAAACAATCCACATCGGTCTGTGTTTCTGTGAGCCAGACAACGCAGGTGGCCACAATCACTGATGGGTACAGGCAACTGTGGGAACCAGGTCACAAAGAGGGTGAGCAATGTGGGCTCTGGAGAGCTCACAGCCCTCTCGTGTCAACATCAATATCAATACGACTGATCTGACGCAGACCCAGCCAAACTGGTTGATTTACTTGAGATTTAGATTCCTATTAGGCAATCTGAATAACGTCTTCACAGATGTGATCACAACATGAAATTCAACAAGACTGAAGACTGAAGTCATGCTGAGAACCTCTACTGAAATCTGAGAAACAGGACCAGGGAGAAACCAGGAGACAGAAGGCTGAGGAAGGGAAGACAGAGGAATAGCTCCGCGGATTCCGGGTATGAGAAGTCTGTAGAAAACTGACAGCTATGTGAATGGCCAGGCGATCATATCAGAGCAAATCCCTGCTTTCAGCCCCTGCCCTCTGAAAGGCAGGCTAACAGAACTTCCTTGAGGCTCCTCTCTGCTTTCTCTTTTAATCTCAAGTTGTATTTTTGAAACAAAGGTTGTTTTTGTTATGGAATTGTAAAAGTCTTGCAGAGTGTGTGAACCTCAGAGACAAACAACATATACAAACACCACCAGCCCTTCTCTGGGTCCTGGCTGTGTAACCTTAATCAAGTAACTTAACCTCTCTGAGCTTGTTTCTTCATAGAACATGAAGTTTAAATGACATAATGCATATCAATAATCAATAAATATCAGTTCCCTGCACCCTGGTAAAACTCTCTTCTACAGGAGCCAACCAGACGCTACAGTGACCATGCGGCTGGACTCTGGGTGCATTTGGCATCCCGTCCTGTGGCCTCCGGGAGAAGAGCCTGTGCACCTACAGACCAACAGACGCTGGGAACTAATCGCCGATCTGAGATGCCACCACTGCTCCCAAGGGAAGGGCCTTCTGCCAGAAGATAAAGCAGGCTTCTCTTCTCTGCACAGATTCTCCAGAAATTCCTGCTAAGTACATACAGAAAGTAGTGCCAGTGCTATAGTGGTTGGGAGGATACAGACTTGGTCTGAGACCAGTCATCTCTTGTGACAGTCAGATGGCAGTGAAGGCACAGTAAGACTGACTAAGGATTCATGGGAGACACAAACATGATGAATGCAGCCTCCTCGGGGGGACCCTGCAGGCCTGCTCCATCCTCTCTCATGACATTTCCAGGATTGTGCCAAACACACCAAGTGCTTGAGAGGCAGATGTGTGAAGTCGCTTCAGTTTTTCTACCCAGACAATTTCTTCGGGTACCTGCCCAATCTCTCCCCTTGAGAGACAGGCTCTGGGGGCTCCAGTGTGACCAGGCCTGGGCAACACTCCATTCTCAGCAAACTCCACTTAATTATTTAAGGAATGAGGCATTGTTTCCTTTGCAGAACATTTAAAATGCACGGGAGAAGCCAAAGACTGCCTTTTTTTAACTTCTTCCCTTAAAGCAAGTGATATAGCTTTCAATCAGGCTGTGAGATTCCAATTCCAGTTTTCCAGAATATTCCATCCTTGGCGAGGCATGCCTGCCTGCTTTTAAAAAACAAAACTGAAAGAAGGGAAAAAAGCAGGAAGCTCTGACAAGCCAAACTTGATGAAGTGCTGGTGGTGGCCCACGGGAGTCACTTTCACATTTAGCAGATCTCTCTGATCCCATTGGTGCCACAGTAAGCCGGGAGCCCCACTATCACGCGGGAACACGCTGGGGGGGGGGTTGCTGTGCACCCCCCCCCCCCCCCCGCCTGGAGGCACAGCTGTGCTCAAGCCGGCCTGCGAACCCACTCCAGTGTTCATCCCCTCCTACCTGGCTGCACATCACAAAGGGAACCCACACAGACCACCTAGTGGGGGGCTGAGGGCATGAGATGTGGTGGGGAGCCGAGCACACCCAAGGCAATGCCGTAAGGAACACTGTTCCCATACCACGGAGGGTCAGCTGAGGCCCCCAGAAGGGGGGGTCCAGTTCCTGAGATGACATTTACTGTGCTGCCTCCAGAAAGCAGGGTGGGCTTCCAGGGTGTCTGCACCTCAGAGCTGTGCACCCGAGCACCTGCTGGGGCTTTACTGCTCCCAGCGAAGCTCAGCCCAAACCTGTTTACTCTTCAGGACAAGGGCTGGACAAAGCTTTGCATCACCAGCATCACAGGCCACCTCCTCCTGTCACCTGCCCTGTCATACCCCACCTGTGCGGCTGCTCTCATCCCTCCCAATGATCTGAGTTCCTTTATTTGAGTTCACACAGAGCAAGCCCCCCCCCACAATGGCAGCTGTCACACACACAGAAACAGCTCTCCCCCCACCCCTTACCCTCACCTCGTGGTCAACTTCTCCCTTCTCTAAGTTAAAATGCCCAAATCCATTAAACAAGTGGTTTTAATGTGTTTTGGGTCAAGGACCCTTTGAACGTCTGATAAAAACTATGGACACCCTCCCCAGAAATGCACATACACACGTACAGTTCTCCAGATGGTTGGGGGACAGGGGTGTTCACAGACCCCTGCACTGGACCTAGAGATGCCACTTTAAGAAACCTTCCTTCAAATCATCCTCAGGGAATGTGTGTCCAGACCCCTCTCTCTGCTCCACCTCCCCCACATATCCCTCCACTCATCGAGCTCTGGATCACCTCTGGCTCCAGAACCAATGACAACATTCTAGATGCATAGGGAAGCAGGCCCATCACCTCCTTTATTATATTACTGCAGCCATTTCACACTTCGGCCACAGTCTTCAAAGTTAGGGTTTGGGACAACCACATCACCAGGCTGACTCACCCAGAGCACACATCACTCAACATCTCCAAGTGCTTCCCATGCTCAGAAAGATATGCCCCACTCCCCACCCCAAGACATGAGCATGCCCCACTCCGGTACCTCAGGGAGAAACCACACCTTCCTGGTCACCGGGCAGCACTCAGGCTCTTGGGACCTCCCTGCTCTGTTCATTCACGAACTTGAGATGGTCCTTCCTTCCCCCCTGCACTGGCCAACCCTCCATGGGCTCAATGAACTCCTGGAAGTTGGCAAGCACCAACAGTCCAGCTAGAACCTTCCCTTCACCACCCTCATGCCTCAACTGAACTGCCCCGCCGCACACACAGCTGACTTGCTCCTCACCCGCAGAAATGGAACACAAGGGGTCAGGGTGATCGGTGTCCCTGTGCCCTCCCCACCCCCATATGGCTCTCTTTCTGTCCAGGCCATTCCAGTCGCCTCCTCCCACCCAGCCTCCGAGTCGTTTCCTGCCATTTTCAGGGACTTCAGCTCTGAGCCCAGCTTCTTCCTCGGTCCACCTCCCATCACTGCCACCATCCATGCAGATGACCTCCAACAACCCTGGACAAAGTTCCTTGATCTCCTTCAAAAAAACCTTTGTCTTAACCCCCCCCCTTAGTGACATTGTCCCCAGCCTTACCAGGACCCCCGTTTGCAAAAATGTACCACCTCAGAGAGTGACTTCCCAACCCCCAGCTTCCTGCCCACACCACCTGTGCCTCCAGCTCACACGCCCAGGGGTCCCCGCCTCAGAGGCCTCCTGCCATGGACAGGCCCACTGTCCACCACCCCCTCCTGGATCCTGTCTTCCCTGAACGGCCCAGACCTGTGCCCTGGTCTATGGCAGCTCTTGCTGGTACCGGACCTATGTGAACACCTGCTACCCAGCCTGATGTGCCTGCCACCTGCCTCCTCAGGCCCACACCCAAGCATCTGGGCAACATCACCAAAGTAGGTGGCCAAGTTTCACTTAAATTCCCATTGTCTGACCTCAAACTGTCACTCTGCTATAGCCCACAAGCCTGGCTTCCTCTAGCAGGCTTGCCACCCACTCCCAGACAACTTCACACCTTCTCCTCCTCCTCAGACTTCCCGCCTGCACTTGCAGGGGATGGCTTGCCTCGGACTTCGTGGTGCAAACGGGAGCCATGGGCTGGGACTCATGCACCTTCCACCACACCCAAGCCAAGGGACAGTCTTTCCCCTGGTGCCACAACAACCACTGTCACCTTCTCAAGGCCTCAGCTCCGTCATCTTCCTTCTCTGGAGCAGCAGACCCCTCAGCAGCCATGCATGCAGGAATTCCATCTTAAATACACTCTCCCTCTACCTACAGTCTGCCATATTAGTGCCCTGTTTCTCTGCTCCCTGAATGGTCACCTTGGTGAGGAAGTGATCCCCAAATCCCCACACAACCCCTTTCCCAGCCTTCCATTCATCTTTTGACACACCTGGCTCCTGGCTCCACCTTGCCACGGAGCTGGCTCTGGTCAGGGCCCCCAGCAGCCGCCATGCTGCCTTGTCCCAGGCTGCGTCTCAGCAGCGCTGAACACCAATGCCCAAGCCTTCCTCCCTGAGACACTGCTCCATCAGCCACTCTCACACCACCGCCCACTTTCCTCCTCCCTCACTAGCCACGCCTCCTCCAGCTTCTCTGCTGGCTGCTCTTTCTCGATGCCACCACCTCAGCAGTGGGTGCTCCAGGCTCCCAGTCAGAGCCTCACCCAGTCTACCTGCAGTCCAACTCTGCTGAGCCCCAGATGCACGTAATTCACTGCCTGCTCTCCCGCTCCACTTACCACCTCCAGCTCACTGCATGCCTGCCTGAACTTGACTCCCCCTCCCCCCACTCCAACCCTTCCCCTCTAGGCTTCCCCCCCATCTACTAGATGCTTAAACTGAAAACCATAGGAGTCCTCTTTACATCCTCCCTCTCCCTCATCCTTCCCCGGACATGTGACCCCTCTAAAGGTTCCAGCACACCCATCTCCAACCATTTGTGGAACCTGCCCACTTCTTTCCCTCTCCTCTTCAACCTTCTCAGCCTCCGCCAGCATCCTCTATACCTAAAACCCAGGAACTCTGTCACTGGTTTCCCAGCCTCACTTCCTGTCCCCTTCCACTCCATTCTCCACAGAGCACCAGAGTCATCTTAACACAGAAGAAGGGTCGTGTTACAACCCTATTAAATCCTTCCATCTCACCGAACCTCACTGCATCTCAAACAGAAGCTGTGCCACGGCTGACCTCATGTACCCGACTTCTCTCCAGACCCACACCGGGCTCTCTCCCCTCACCTCTGGCCATCCAGCCATGCAGGTCTGATTTCAATTTCTCGAACATTCTGAGCAGCTCCTTCCCACTCCAGGTCATTGCACCTGCTCCATTTTCTACCTAGAAGGCTCTGTTCCTGTTCTCCACTTGAGACAGCAGCTTCAATGTCACCTCTTCTGACAGCTGTCTCAACCATACATTTTAACACTGGTCTCAGCCTTTGCTTCTTTCCCTCACAGCCCTGGGCACAACTTGCAGATATTTTATTTGTGGGTCCATTTACAGGTGTCTTTTGCAGGGTGGCGGGAGAGATGGGTGGTGTCTGTTTCCCTCACTGGAATGTAAATTCCATGGGAACAGGGATCATATCTGATTTACTCACTATTGATTACATGTTGGAATGGTAATACTTTGGATATGTTGGGTTAAAGTATGTTAAAATTCATTTCACCTGTTTCTTTCACTTTTTTCATGCGGACACTAGTGTGTGTAAAATTACACAAGGTGTGCTCACATTTCCATCGGGCTGCACTGGTCTGGGGAGTAAAGGTGGGGGAGATGCAGATTATGATAATATGTTGATATAACATTGATTTATAATTAAATGTTTTTTTAAAAATATATTTTATTGATTATGCTATTACAGTTGTCCCATTTTTTCATCATTCCCCTCCACCCTGCACACCCCCTCCCACCCACATTCCCCCCCTTTAGTTCATGTCCATGTGTCATAAGTTCTTTGGCTTCTAC
>PVKU01012283.1:0-36501 GCA_004027475.1 Anoura caudifer | reverse complement strand
GTGCCCGTCCGAACCTCCGCTTTTTCCTGCCGCGACTCCGCCCCTCTTACCGGTCTGGATGAATCGTTGTTGGACTTCCAAACAGTTTGATTTTCTGAGATCTGGTTGTTTTCTTGTTTCTAAATCTTTGTTGTCCTTAATTTGGTTGTGAGAAGAAACACAGTGCGTCTGCCTATGCCTCCATCTTGGCCGGAAGCCTATTATTTGTTCAGATAAGTTTTCCACTTGTTGCTCTTCCTCTTCCCCTTCTGGTACCCCTATAATTTGGATGTTGGGACGTTTAAAGATGTTCTGGAGGTTCCTAAGCCTCTCCTCATTTTTTTGAATTCTTGTTTCTTCCTTGTTTTCTGTTTGGTTGGTTGTTTCTTCCTTGTGGTCCACTCCATTGAGTTGAGCCCCAGTTTTCCTCCCATCACTATTGGTTCCCTGCGCGGTTTTCTTCATTTCACTTATTGTAGCCTTCATTTTTTCATCTAATTTGCGACCAAAATCAACCAATTCTGTGAGCTTCCTAATCACCAGAGTTTTGAATTGTGCTTCTGATAGGTTGGCTACCAGTGCTATGAGCTCTGCATCTGATAGGTTGACCACCTCCTGGTCGCTCAGATGAATTAGCTCTGGGGCCCATCTCTTCTCCCTTTTGAGCCATCCTTGGTTTTGTTTTTTTTTTTTGTTTGTTTGTTTCTGTCTGTCTAGTCGAGGCTGTTATGTAAGTGAGGGGCGGAGTGTTCACCAGGGCGGGGCAGCCCAGTTGCTGGGTTGCGATGCTGGATGTGGGGGCAGGGTCCGAGAGGGAATAGTGGTGCTTGCTCCACTCTCTTCCAGATTTCAGTCACTTCTGCCGCTTCCCCCAAGCAAACTGGATCCCTCTGGTGCTGATTCCCTGGGTGGGTGGGCCTGCGCATGTTCCAGGACCCCGTGGGTCTCCCCAACGAACTCTCCTGTGAGGCTGGAGCTCCCTCCTGGCACCTCAGCCCCTACAAGTATTTTCAATGGGTGCTTTTAGGCTTCACTTCCTGGAGCTGGGGCCCTATGTCATGCAGTCTGTCTTGCTGCCCGTTTTCGCCTGGTTTATCCCTGCGCGAATGTGTGTCCATGGTCTGTCCGCCACCTTTTTCACCCCGCTTGGCCTTCTCGAGTGCGGCTACGCCGCCGCCTGTGCGCCTGGAGTGACCGTGTGTCTGGGATCACCACCGGCTTATCCTGCCGCCATCCAACTCCGCAGGCCTCGGACTCTGTGGGCTGCTAACTCCGCCCCTCTTACCAGTCTGGGTGAATCGTTGTTATTGGACTCCCGCACATTTCAATTTTCTCTCTGTCCTGGTTGGGTTTTCTTTTCTTTTGGTTCTGTATTTTTGTTATCCTTAATCTTAGTGTGAGAGGAGGCACAGTGTGTCCAGCTACGCCTCCATCTTGGCTGGAAGAAAGTAGTTTTATTTTCCAGTGACTCTACTTCAAGAATTGTTCTTTTTTTTTTTTAAGATTTTATTTTTAGAGAGAGGGGAATGAAGGGAGAAAGAGAAGAAGAGAAACATTAACATGTGATTGCCTCTTGCGCAACCCCCAACGGGGACCTGGCTCACAACTGAGGCATGTGCCCTGACTGGGAATTGAACCGGTGACCCTTCGGTTCACAGGCCCGCACTCAGTCCACTGAGCCACACCAGCCAGGGCCCTCGAGAGTTTTATTGCAAGATACAAGTAAATGTCATAAGAGGATCATTTTTTTAAAAAAGTATAATTTATTGATTATGCTATTACAGTTGTCCCATTTTTTTTCTCCCCTTTATTCTCCTCCACCCTGCATCCCTCCTCTCACCAGCATTCCCCCCCTTAGTTCATGTCTGTGGGTTGTACATATAAGTTCTTTGGCTTCTCCATTTCCCATGCTATTCTTAACCTCCCCCTGACTATTTTGCACCTACCATTTATGCTTCTTATTTCCTGTACCTTTTTCCCCATTCACCCCCCTCTCCTTCCTTCTGATAATCCTCCATGTGATCTCTATTTCTGTGATTCTGTTCCTGTACTAGATGTTTGCTTAGTTTGTTTTTGTTTTTGCTTTTTTTTAGATTCAGTTGTTGATAGTTGTGAGTTTGTTGTCATTTTACTGTTCATATTTTTGATCAACTTCTTTTTCTTAGATAAGTCCCTATAATATTTCATATAATAAGGACTTGGTGATGATGATGAGCTCCTTTAACTTGACCTTATCTGGGAAGCACTTTATCTGCCTTTCCATTCTAAATGTAGAATGGAGCATAGCTTTGCTGGATAGAGCAATCTTGGATGTAGGTCCTTGCCTTTCATCACTTGGAATACTTCTTTCCAGCCCCTTCTTGCCTGGAAGGTCTCTTTTGAGAAATCAGCTGACAGTCTGATGGGAACTCCTTTGTAGGTGACTGTCCCCTTATCCCTTGCTGCTTCTAGAATTCTCTCCTTTATTTTAATTTTGGCTAATGTAATTATGATGTGCCTTGGTGTATGCTTCCTTGATTCTAACTTCTTTGGGACTCTCTGAGCTTGCTGGAGTTCCTGGTAGTCTGTTTCCTTTGCCAGATTGGGGAAGTTCTTTATTATTTGTTCAAATAAGTTTTCCACTTGTTGCTCTTCTTCTTCCTCTTCTGGTACCCCCATAATTCGGATGTTGGGATGTTTAAAGATGTTGTGGAGGTTCCTAAGTCTCTCCTTATTTTTTTGAATTTTTGTTTCTTCCTTGTTTTGTTTGGTTGTTTATTTCTTCCTTGTGGTCCACTCCATTGATTTGAGTCCCAGTTTTCCTCCCAAATCTGTTGTTTCTCTGCGTTTTCCTTCATTTCACTTATTGTAGCCTTCATTTGTTCATCTAATTTGTGAGCAAAATCAACCAATTCTGTGAGCATCCTGATCACCAGAGCTCTGAACTGTGCATCTGACAGGTTGGCTATCTCTTGGTCGCCTAGATGAATTGGTTCTGGGGCTTTGATTTGTTCTCCCTTTTGAGCCATTTTTGTTTTTTGTTTGGTCTGGTTGCGGCTGTTACGTAGTGAGGGGCAGAGCCTTAGGTGTTCCCTAGGGCAGGGCAGCCCAGTTGCTGGATAATAATGCTGTATGTGGGGGTGGGGTCCGAGAGGGAACAATGGCGCGTGCTCTGCTCTCTTGGATTCCAGTCCCTTCTGTTGCTTCCTCTTCGCCTGGACTATGTGCACGAATGTGAGATCACCTGGTCAGCCAGCCACCTTGTGCAGCTTCACTGGGTCTGCACCATCGCCACCCCGTGCACGGGGTCCACTAGCTGCCGCCTGCAAGCCTGGGATCTGCCAGCTGGTGCTGTCTGTGTACCCGCCAACCTCCACTTTTTCCTGCCGTGACTCCGCCCCTCTTACAGGTCTGGATGAATGGTTGTTGGACTTCCGTACAGTTCAATTTTCTATCGGTTCTGGTTGTTTTCTTTTTTCTAAATCTTTGTTGTCCTTAATTTTGGTTGTGCGAGGAGGCACAGTGTGTCCACTTACGCCTCCATCTTGGCCAGAAGTTCACATGTAAAATTATTTAGTGAACAAAATTTACTGTTTTCAAAGTGTTAGGTTCTAGTCTAGTCACTATTGAGCCAGCACATTTTCTTGTTTCCTAAAGGTTTGTAATCCATTAAGGGAGACAGATGTATAAAAAAGGCTTTTTTCTTTTTCTTAAGAAATTACGACATTCTTGACATCATGTATACAAAAGATGATCTGAAAAGAAAATAATTCATTGGTACCATTAAAATGTATCCTTTTCCTGCTCTGTCCAGGACTCAGTTGGTTGGAGCATTGTCCCATACACCCGAAGATTTGTAGGCAGGCTACATACCTGTGTTGCTGGTTTGATCCCTGGTTGGGGCTTGTATGGGAGGCATCCAGTCTATGTTTCTCTCTCACTTTGATGTCCCTTTCTCTCTCCCTACACTCCCCTTCCCTCTTCTTTCCTATCTAAATCAATAAACATATCCTTGGGTGAGGATTTAAAAGAAAAAGTCACCTTTTTCTACAAGCAGATACACAGATTTTAAAACAATTTAATATTTTCATTCAAATATGTTTAAACCTTCTGACCTGCCCATAAACAGATAGGTCTCAAGTTCGATTCCCTGTCAGGGCACATGTCCTGGTTGCGGGTTCATTCCCTGGTCAGGTTGTATAGGAGAGGACAGCCAGGTTGATATCACTCTCTTTCTCTGTCTCTCTGTCTCTCTCATTCTTTCTCTTTCTTTCTATCTCTGAAAGCAATGAAAAAAATGTCCTCGGGTGACGATAAAAAAATATTTAAACCTTCCAAGAGAAAATACAAATGTTCTCATTCTTACCACGCTCTCTTCTGTCTTAGCAGCATTTTACAATGCCAAAGGAAAAGAGCTGTCAGTTTAAATGTTCCTTTGACTTTATATTACTTGACTGTATATAAATTGATCTTGATTCTTTGTGCTTCTTTCACACACATATTCTCTCTAATTTGTGCATGAGATCTGCCTCCGTGTAGCCATAAATGGAAATTTATTTTGGATGCTGCTCATTAATGGTACTGAAAGAGAAATTTTATGGTTGGAATTTTTTGGTAAAATCTACTTGCAGAGCATCACTTTAATAAAAGTCCATTGTAGTTTTAATGCAATGCATTTCCTTCCAGGTAATCATAAAGTCTTATTTTTCCCAATGGTGTGGTCAAACACTTTCACACTAATTATATGTAATTCTTTACTAAAAAAAAATTATACTTGGCTTCATTTTAAATGCTCATACTTTTAAAAGTGTGTGTATTTTTCAACACAATTTAGCGTGGGTCTTGTTACTGAATATGAATTTTGTTTGTTTCCAGCTTGGATTAAAGCAGACTGATAGTATGTAGTTTATAGCTCAGTGGAGTAGAATTGATAATGAAGTTTTAATTTTTTGTATGTTTATATTTGATTTATTATTTTCTTTTATTCTTCTGGTTTTTAAGTTTTTTTATGTAAAATATTCAAACTTATTTTCTACTTCTGATGTAGGTTCAACCTTAAGGTGCAGTTGCAGATTCTAGCAAGCTTCATGCTCACTGGAGTTTCTGGAGGTGCAAAATATGCTCAGAATGGACAACTTTTTGGTCGCTTTAAGCTTACTGAAACACTTTCTGAAGATACTTTGGCTGGACGGCTGGTGATGACCAAAGTCAATGCTGTTTATTTATTACCAGTCCCTAAAGAGAAGTTAGCACAGACCCAGGGAACCAAAGAGAAGGTTTATGAAGCTACTATTGAAGAAAAAACAAAAGAATATATATTTTTAAGGATATCCAGGGAATGCTGTGAAGAACTTAACCTTCGGCCTGACCATGACACACAGGTGGGTTAAGTGTGGCAGCAGTTTCCTTGTCAGCCATCACTCTTCTGGTTTGGTTCCCCTTCTGACGTAGCCCTAAGTGTTACAGGGATGGGGGCAGGGATTGAACCTCTGGTAACTTTCAGAGAAAATAGAGTCTCTTTAATCTAAGTGATATCCGAAATGTTTGAGGTTTATACTGAGTCAAGCTTTCTAATTAGAGTTTTAAATCACTGATGGAAGAACAGATGAAAGGAAACTATGTTACATCCTAGGACAGTTCTCATCTGAAGTTGTATCTGTTCCTGTTCTCTTTGTGGATTCTTAGGTGAACTGTGTGTTCAGTCTGCCATATTTAACTGTAAAGCTAATCTTTTTTTCTTTTTAGCCATAAAATGGTGAACATGATTTATTTATAGTAAATTGATAGTTTCTTAGGGTTGGTTTTTATCACTTGACAGATATTTCACAGATGTTCTGCTGATTGTATCAAATGTATTCTTCATAGGATGCTGTAATCAGATAATCATTTTCTAGAGATTAATTTGCAAATCCTCAGTTTCTTTAGGTATAAAATGAGATTAATAATAGCATATACATCATTGGCACTGTTAAATGAGGTAATCTATGTAAAGTGTTCATTATAGTGCCTGACACTAAGTAAACTGAGCAGATATTAGCCATGGTATTTATTATTAGAATATAATTGTACTTTAAAAGAATCTCTAAACTTGGTCTCCCCTAAAAGATTGTCTCCACGGAATATTCTGGCAAGCTGCAAGTGTTGATATTTACTTTAATGCTTTAAAAACATTTGTTTTTATCTTGTGTTTCAGGTTGAACTTCAGTTTCAATTAAATCGATTACCCCTCTGTGAAATGCATTATGCGCTAGACAGGATCAAGGACAATGGGATTTTATTTCCAGACATCAGTATGACTCCAACTATACCTTGGAGTCCCAACAGGTACAAAAAGATACCTCATTAAAGGAAGTTATGTTAATGTTAAATTAAGTATCTGTATCAAATAATTCAGGCATGCTTTTGTAACAAAGTTGCTCTCTGTTCTTTAGGAGGCATTGTGTTAGTTGAGAAATGAGAGCAAGAACCCTTAGAATGAAATATTTGAGGTTCATAATCTATTTACTTTTCCTCAGAGTCTAAATGTATTCTCTTGCTTTTCTCAACAGCCATAAGTTGATAAGATGCCAAGCAATTTAGGAATATTTCTGAGTAGAAGTTGAATGGGGAAATTAGGGCCTTTCTACAATATTTCGAGTAGTTAATCTCAACTAATTTTTGAATATAGAAGACTTTTTATAATTTAGCACAATGGATAAAGTATCATAGACGATATCACTTCAGAAACTATTCTCAAGTTAACGGTTGTGTAAATATTTTTCTGCTTAAATTCTGTTTGGCTCATCTTTACATAGTATAATTAAATTTGATACTTCTATTTTGTTTCCAGAATAATAGCAGTGATGCCTGCATGACTACATCTTTCTTTTTACCCTTTTCCCTGGGTTTTAGCCTCTCAGTTCCTGCTCCTGCTCAGTGTACTCCCATCTTTTTTCTTTTTATAAATCTCAGTTGTTCTATACAATATTAGCTTATTTACTTATCACTTGTGTCAATCAAATCATGGTAGGGTGGTTCTCTTCCATCTCTGATGGGGGCTCTGGTATCTTCAATAAGTGGTTTCCGAGGTCACTCTGAGTGTTGGCATCCAGCTGGCAGAGGGAGGAAGAATGAGCACAGAGTATCATGTGGGAAATGTTTATGGGCCAGTCCCAAAGGTGGCATATATTTTGTCTCTTCACATTTCATTTCTTCTGATCCTAAAAACAGAACAAGACAAAATATGCCTTCCAGCACCAAATAATCTCTCCCTTGTTTTCACTTACCCTAACTATTCTACCCCCATTTTTCTTTTTACTGCCAACATTCTTTAGCATGAATAGTCTACATATTTCCAGTATTCTTGTTGATTCATTCTGTAATCTCTGTTTTTCACTTCCTCACTCTCTTGAAAGTAATCACTGATCTACTAATTGTAAAAATCCAGTAACATCTTTTCAGTTATCATTTGATTCAGCTTTTCTGCATCTTTCCTTTCTTCTTATTCTAACAGCCTGTGCTTAATTTAGAGCTGGACTATTTCAGTCCTTTCTAGTTGGTCTTTGGTTCTGCTGTCTGTGTTTCTTTTCTCTGGGCCAACCCTCATATTTCTTTTCAGAGTGAGTCTGCTAAAATAATCATTTCATTTCACTGCTTATACACCTCTGAAGGCTTCCTCTTGATATGTAGATAAAGCCTGAGTGGCCTGATACCAAACTTAATTATGTGGTCTCATTGACAACAATTTCCAACAGTATCTTCTCAGTTTCTTTTACTTTTATCTACTTGACACCTTCTTTTTCCTTATAAATCCCCATGCTCTAACTCTAGTCATACTGAATTACCTTGACATTTGTTTAATTTGTCCTACACTTATTTGACTCCTCGTCTTTTAAAAAAATTTTTTTAAGTTCTGGTAAAATCTGTATAGCATAACATTTACATTTTAATCATTTTTAAGTGTACAGTTCAGTAGTGTTAAATATGGTCACATTATGGTACAATCAGTCTGCAGAAACTTTTCATCTTGCAGAACTGAAACTTTATACCCGTTAAACTCCACATTTCCCCTCCCCAGCCCAGGCTTCTCACATGTGATGTTTTCTCCCTGAAATAATCTTTGCTCAATATTGATCTATTGAAGATCTGTCTTTGAAGATTTAGCCCAGTAAAGTACTCTTCTCTTTCAAGTAGATAAGTCTTTATTTATTACTTGAAAGGGATACTTTATTTCATTATTTTAACAAATATTTATTGAGTGCCATCTATGTGCTAGGTTCAGTCAATTTTGTTCTCAAGCATAATTTCTCTCAAATTAATTTCTGTCAATTGTTTGCATTTCTGCTGTTCTCATTAGATTCTGAACTTTAAAAAATTTTTATTACTTTAAAATTTTTCTATTACAGTTGAAATTCAATATTAGTTTCAAGGGTATAGCATAGTGGTTAGACATTTATATAACTTATGAAGTGATCCTCTGATAAGTCTAGTACCCACTGCTTTTTAAAAATTTTTTTATTTTTAAATCTTTATTGATTTTAGGAAGAGAGAGAGACATCTATTTGTTGTTCTACTTATTTAGGCATTCATTGGTTGATTTTTGTATGTGCCCTGACCAGGGATCGAACCTGCAACCATGGCATATTGGGACAGCACTCTAACCAACTGAGCTACCCAGCCAGGGCCACACCAAGCTGGGGACCTGGCCCACAACCCAGGCATGTGCCCTAGACTGGGAATTGAACCAGCTAGCACTCCATCCACTGAGCCACACCAGCCAGGGCTCCCACTGAACTTTTTAAAGAGACTACATTGTATTTATCTTTGAATCTCCAACAGGACTTTGCACATTATTAATATATAACACATTTAAATTAATATGAATTTTAATTTAAGAAGAAATTAGGGTTTCAGGCCCTGGCTGGTATGGCACGGTGGATTGGGCACCAGCCTTTGAACCAAAAGGTTGCCTTTTTGGTACCGAGTCAGAGGGCATGCCTGGGTTGTAGGCAGGTCCCTAGTTGGGGGCATGCAAGAGACAACCGATTGATGTTTCTCTGCCTTTTTTTCTCCCTCCCTTCTCTTCTCTCTGAAAATAAATAAACAATATCTTTTAAAAAAAGAAGAAATTAGGATTTCAAGTGTGAGGCCATGCCGGCATATGAAGTACATACTTGTATTATAGAGTGTTTATATAGTATATAACAATGTATTCAAATACCATTAACTGCAAGTGTCAGTTGTAAAAGTTAACTAAGAAAACTTCAAGTAGCAGAAAACTTTTAAGCAGGAACAGATTCCATACTATGCTTACACTATAAGTATACTTACATATGAGTGTACTTACATACTTATAAATAATAATCAAAATGCATCTGAGTCTGGGAACATACCGAGAAATCATTAGTCATTTAAAGTGTTTTCTGGAATAAGGTAGAATATAGATAGATAAATGAAGTTGAAAAATTATTCTTGGGCATGTAGTGTATGAATTAATTATAGCAATGCATTAAACCAAGAAAAAAAAGAACTTTTTCAATTAATTTGGTTTAGGGAATAAAATAACACTTATTCAGAAGAAACTTGAAGACACTTTATACTATTTTAAATTGTGAAAATCAGAGATGACTTATCAGCATGTATATTATAAATCTGCTTTCCTTTATTTAGTAGGTAGCACAGTAAATAAAGACATGTTTTACTCTTTGGCATTCTATGAACATTCATCATTCATAACCAGAAACTATAGAGTAGACCAACATTGTTAAAATTTCTGATCTACTCTGAAGCATTTATTTACACTGAAACAGTTGAGAAGTAGAATTAGTTATGTAAATACATATTGACATATTTTAGAATTATACTCATAAATCTGTCATTAACCTCTTAGATTCATACTTTTATATATAGTCTAATGTCTCTTCATTAATAAGTTCAGGTCCCCGAATTTGAAAGATTAGAGATTGTTTTTAAACTTTTTTCTTGTTTTTTTGAAGTGTACTGCTCAGGTTGTACCTCATTTTTCTGAAACCCTCAGAAAATATGATAAGAGGAGCAAACAGTAACTTGAGCAGTAAACAGCCTGTGTACATTATCTCATTTGATCTTTACAATAATCATCTGATGCAGGTGTCATTATTTCCGTGCACAGATGAAGGAACTGTGAAGTCAGGTATCATGGAATCATAGTAATCAGGTATTGATACAAGTAACAGTTTACTGACCTAAATGTGGCTTCAACATCTAGAGATAGAGGCCCAGAGGTAGGTGGTCCACGGCTGGTGCAGGGGGGCTCAGCAGTGCCATCAGGACCACGGTTTCCCCTCCTCTCCACCATGCACAGCATGTTGGTTTTCTTCTTGATGCCCGTTGCCTCATGGTTATAAGGTGGCTGCTGCAGTTTTATTTACCATAAGCTCATTTCAGCCAGATGAAGGAAGTGGCAAAGCAACAGAAAGTGCTTTTTTTCTAGTGAGGCTTTGTTTTGTTTTATTGGGTATAGAAGTCCTTCTGAGGAACTTCCTTCTACATCTTATTGACCAGACTTGGTTCTCCTGCAGAGGAGGCTGGGAAATGGAGTGTTATAGCTCAGTAGAGGAAAGGCAGAAAGGGTGCTGTGGATGATTTGGGGGTAACCATTCCATAGTGTCTGCTACCTCTATTAGATCTGAACTTAGCAGTTACCTAAAGCAGCTTCCTCCTGTGCAGAAGGTAAAAACTGCTGGGGACTGGCAAGCTTGTGAGTAAGGGAGCTGGTTAATGCTTAACTCGTTGGAGGAAAATGCTTGCGTTGTAGTAACAGCTCCCAGGATGTCTAGTGCCACTGGTCAGAGTCCTTTTGTTTTTTACTTAGAAAATTTTAAATTTCAGAAAAATAAGTACTGGCATGTTTATGTGACCAATGTTTGTTTCTAACGTTTTACATTTTTGTGGAGAATTTTGTTTGAAATTATAATAATTTTTAAAAACTGAATGTGTTAAGAAGGTTTTCCATAAATAACTACCTTCTGATGTAAGTGGAGCACAACCTCATAGAGAGGGAATTTCCACTATACCATGTCCTTCTATTTCAGGGTTATTTTGTAGGCACTTTGCAAGTTTTTTATATCTCTTTACACACCCTTTTTATTTTGGTTCACATCCCTATCATTTTTACCATAGTTGTTGGCGATATTTAGTATTTTAATTGTAGTTGTGAGAAAGAATGCTGTTGATTCTCTACTTGGTTTGATCCCTTTCAGCATCTGCTGTCCATTTAAGTCTTCAAAACTTAGCCAAGTCATAGAAGGGACCCTGGGAAGCTGGATCTAATTACAGCAGCCATTTGTGCTGCCATGACAGGTGTTCTGTACCCTGAAAAATATGGCATATGTATATTATTTGCGTGTGTGAAAATATTAGAAAACATTTCATGTTGTTTGGCCTAAAAAAAACCCCCTGCCATTTTCTGAATTAAGAGCTTTGTAAAGTTTGATTTCTCTTAACCAGGGACATAGAAATTTTTTCTTTCTTCCTTATTTTCAACTTTACGAAGAGATCTTTCAGTGGATTAGAATTTGGAAATCAATTTCCCTTTTGCATTTTATTTGCTATGCAAAGAAACTAGTACTTCATTATTACCAGAAAAAGAGTTATCTGATGCTCTTACATCCCAGAGGTAAACTACATTTTAGAGACATTCTCATTACTGTATATAGATGTGGCAGAAACTAGACTAACAGTGTGTGATGCCTTTAGGTTACTTATCAGAATCTTTTTGCACATAGTAAAATATCTTATACAGACTCTGCTGAGTAATTTTCTAAAAAGTTTTAGCATAAGCTTTTATTTTTATAGATGGTATTTCAGTATTTTTAATGGTTCAGTGAAATCCAGGATACTTACATGGTGTGCGCTATTTATTAATAAGATGCCTTTGTTGAAAATAGCTTAAATTTTTACTTTCTATAGACAGTGGGATGAACAGTTGGATCCTCGACTAAATGCAAAACAGAAAGAGGCTGTTCTGGCCATTACAACTCCACTATCAATACAGCTGCCTCCTGTTCTCATCATTGGGCCCTACGGAACAGGCAAAACATTCACACTGGCCCAGGCTGTAAAGCACATGCTCCAGCAGCAGGAGACGAGGTGAGGTGGTGGTCTGCGTGCCCGGTCTCATTAGCAGGGCATGGCCTTCATCCTTGTTGTGAATACAGAGGGAGGGCTCGCAAGACAGTTTTCATCCAGGTGGTGAACGTTTTTGAAAATAAAAGAGAGAGAAAGACCCATACTCAAAACCCAAAGCGCTAAAATTTGAATTCTCTTAAAACATACTGTATTAAAAAGTTGACAACCTAGAGAATGATAGTTTTTAAATAGCCAGCAAAACTCCAAGTTTGCTAAGGAATTGTGATGTATGTTAAGAGCCAAAGAGTTGGAGTTTTTAAATGTAATTTCATTTATATGTTAGATTTAGTAATAACTTTAGGGATCTTATTTCCTTTATAGAATAGAGAGTAATATAATTTACTAAAAGCATTATTTAATAACATGATAGAGGTTACTGAATAGGTTAAGGAAAATGTATGTTAAGATGGCTACTGCTTTTTTTTTTGGTATTATACTGCTTGAATAGTTTTGTGTTTTATCATTCTTTTTATTTGCACCATTTATTTCAGCAGGATTCTCATTTGCACCCATTCTAATAGTGCTGCTGATCTCTACATAAAGGATTATTTACATCCATATGTAGAAGCAGGCAATCCCCAGGCAAGACCTCTCAGGTATTTTTTAAGGCTTATTATGTATCTGTGTCATACTTTATTATTCTTAAGAAAAGGTGTCTGTAAACTATTAGTGACTTTGAGAATACCAAAATCTTTAACTCTGCATTGGCATTTGGAAGTTATGCCTTTTGAAGAAACCATTTAAATTAAGGAAAAATTGAAAAATCTTCAACTATTTACATCTTAAACATTAAGAGAAAGACATCCTTTTTTAAGTTTTGTATGTAAAAATGTTGTTATAGTCTGAGCTGATTTTGGTGTACCTCTAAAAAGCTACTATGATGAAGTAATATAAATATGATTTACATAAAATTTAATTGAAATTCTAGCATATTTTGCATGGCAGAGTAGTCATGCAGTGATAGTTCTTTATAGAAATAAGATTTTTGACTGTGATCATGCAGGTAATTCTATCAAAGCTGCACATTAGAGAAGCGTGAAATATTGAAGTGATTTCTGCAATAAAATGTAATTGACTGGTACTTATAACTTTTGCTATCATTTAAGACACAAAGTATCCAAGAAAATTTTAGGTTGGTATAGAAAGGTTCTTTCAGTGTATATGGATATAAAATGTACTTGAATACAGGATTGTGGGGGAATAAAATCCTTTTCTTCAGAAAACAATAAAGAATCATTAAGTGGTTGTTTATTATGCCATTTGCTCTCATTGTTGTATGAGTTAATGTTTAGTTTTGCCATTTTACAGACTAATATATCATGCCCTGTGTTGTTTGAATACAATTATGGTTTACAAATTAATTTCTAACCATACTTTTGAATCATAATTCACTAACTTTATATTTGTTGAGCCTAGGCATGGAAAAATGAGATTTTGCTATTTAGTTCTTTAATAATCATAACTAAAGCCATTTCAGTGATTTTACATTTGCATTAAAAAGAACAAGAGGCCCTGGCTGGGTGGCTCAATTGGTTGGAACATCGTCCCATGCACGAAAAGGTTGTGGGCTCTGTTCCCAGTCAGGGCACATACCTAGATTGTGGGTTTGGTGCCCCATCGGGGCACATACAGGAGGCAACAGATCGATGTCTGACTGTCTCTGCCTCTCTCTGCCTCCCTTCCTCTCTCTCTAAAATCAATAAAACATATCCATGGGTAAGGATTTAAAAAAAAAGAACAAAAGAGGAAAAAAATAGCATGGCCAGTGAACACAGGTTATTGTACTATACTCTGTTTTCACTCTGGAAAATTAGAGCAGAAATAATTATTCTCAGTATAAGCCAATTATGTTTAATAAGTAAACATCACTTGTATACAATGAGTGTAGATGAAAATGGGATATTTGCCAGTGAATAAATTTATCAAGAACTTGTTTGCTTCAGATTCTAATCTTTTTTAGCTCATAAGTGAAAATTGGATAACTAGTAGCATTTTGCTATGTGTGTTCTTATTTTAATGGAGATGCTTGGTAGAGGTGTGCATGTGTGTTTCTGTTTGTGTTATGTAGGAACCATATTATGGTGTACTTGGCTTGGAAACAGTGGAGGAAAGGCTTCTTGATTCAAGATTCAAGCCTTTCAGTTGAATCTTGGTCAACCGAGCATAGTCATTTGACGTGTGGGGCAGTAGAGCTGTTGTTGATAAACACTAAAATCCATCATTTGACTAGCATTATGCTTAGCTTTCCCATGTCAAATTATGTTTAGGTGGTTATAATCCAACATGTAGTGCATCTAAATATGTAGACTAAGTTATGTTCCAGTAGGGTTATATGTAGAGCTGTGATGGCCCAAATTGAGAAACTTGCCCTCTAGCAGAAAAGCTCACCTCTCCACAAATCTCAAGAGCGGTCCAGTCAAGATGGAAAAATATTTAAGTACATTTAAGTGCAAATTTTATGTTATTTCCTTTAGTAAATGGAATAAAATCAGAGAAGGCTTGACTTACCCAAATATTGTCTTTATGTGGCCCTACATTTTCACAGTAGTTTTTCTCTTCAGGACAGGTATTAACTTGTGAATATATTTCCTTCGAGGATTAATGCATTGAAATTAATGAAATGTTAGGATTTATTATCACCATCTATTATTACATTAACTCAGTTCAATTTATAATTTTCCCAATGGACAATAAACTTGAGAGGCATGGGAGATGGAATAGTGAAAATTAGAGTGGCTGAGCACTGGGGAGATTATCTTTCCCTGAATCATCCCAGGATGCAGGGGGAAGAGCACAAGAAGGCACTAAGTGCCTGCATATGACCTTGAAGATGTGGTGTCTGTATGGAGTAGGACTGATGAGGAGTTTGTCTTTTTCACAGTATAGTTTAGAGCAAGCCCTGGTAAATGGGATAAAGTATTGAAGTAGTCATAAACATTAAATAGTTAATGCAGTAAATATGTGTAAATATGCAATCTTGTGGTTAAAATGCATAAAATTCTATTAGTTGCCAGGATTCAAGCTTAAAATATTTGGGGTAGAGGTTGTGTAAACTATTTTAGATTACATTTGGTTTCAGCTCTTACTTCTTACTTGGTTAGAAGATTTTCAAGTGCAATAGAGAGGAAAGCACAGTTGCATTCTTTGTATGATCCTGAAGATCAGTGTGTCTGGTTCTGGCAAAGTTGTCCTTTAGTGGGGAGATACTGGGGAGAAAGTGTGCATTTACTGTCTTCGGGCAAATAGGAGGCATTTCTTGTTTTACACAGATCTTTATAGAAGCAGGTTTTCTTCTGGAATCAGGTCTTCCTGATTTTGTTGTATCTTAAGTAACAACATTTTGGGGGGAGTTACTATTTATGAATTCAATACATGAATACAATTTCAGTGAATTAAAATTTTATATTATTAGACAGTCTCCTCTATTAAGTATCATTTTACTTCATGTGGGATATGTGGGTAGTTTGTTTCTAGAAATAAGTGAGTTATTTACCTGGTGTCTGTCACATTTTATACTCTGAGCCTGTAACTACCACTTGTCACTGTTAATTCTCTGATGTTGGAAAATGTTCTTGGATGTGTTTTAAGTAATCCTGTAGACAGTGTCTACCTTAAGTGTTACACAAAATGAAGTACTGAGAAAATATTTAAATCTTTTTGTAGTTAGCACTAGAATATTATACTTTTAAGGAAATTTAAACCTAATGATCAAACATTGTGTTCTTACTAGCTTCAACATGAGGTAGCTTTCCAAGGTGATTAACAGAAAGTTAGCGGTGAGACTTAGAACTTTAATTTCTATTTTTTTCTTTGAGGAAGAAACAGTGCTTGGAGTTGGATTTAATGAATAATTTGAAAAATCACTTTTTCAATTTTACATGAAATGTTTAAGAAAATATAGAAAAGAATAAAGAAGAAAATGAAAATGTTAATCTCATAAGCTGGAGATAAATACTACTAGCATTTTAGAGTTTAATTTCTAGTAATTT
The DNA here is from genome assembly GCA_004027475.1 of Anoura caudifer. Taxonomy (NCBI): domain Eukaryota; kingdom Metazoa; phylum Chordata; class Mammalia; order Chiroptera; family Phyllostomidae; genus Anoura; species Anoura caudifer. The sequence goes on along the minus strand of PVKU01012283.1, from coordinate 20,407 downwards.
ATATGTTTAAATAGACATACTTTAATTAATATAAATGGAATCATAATTTATAAGTGATTTTTTCAGGTAGTTGGTAAAATGAGATTTTTCATATATTTAAAAGTAAACTCTGCTTTGCTGATCTTAGCAACATTTAAAAAACAAACACCCAAAACATGTTTAAAATTTTTGCATCTTTTAGAAGTGATACTGGTTATTTTGACCAAGTTTACAGTTCTTCCTATCATAGTAATGTTTTAAAATTCATTTCTTTACTTTCCTCTATTACAATTTATATTTAGGGATGTTTATTAAATACTTCTTTTTCTTTTCTTAATTGCTTTGCTTAAAAGAAGACAGCCAGTTTTAAGTATTTCATGGAGGGTTACAACATATTTTACCAGATCATGAGATTAGTTTTTGTGCATTTTACATTTGTGCTACCTGTGAAATAGAGGAGACAAATATTAAATAAAGAATTAGATATGCATCCAGGAGCTCAGAGGTAAGGTCTTGACCAGAGAGAGAAAAACATGAGCCATTAGAATATTGAAGCCAAGGGCCTGGATGGGATTGTCAGGGGAGAGAACAAAGCTGGAGAAGAGCAGAGAGCCATGGCTAAGACTTGAGGAGCCTTAACCTAGAGAGGGAGAAGGAAAGCAGGGAGGGGTTGAATTATGGAAGATGAGGGAAGAGTGTTTCAAGGAGGGAGCAACCACCGAACTGGATGTGCTAAGTCAGGTAACTTGATGGGCCCGGAAAATGATTTAATGACAGGCAAATGCATGTCCCTTGATTGGACCCCCACACTCTGCAGTCCTTTCCCAGTTCAACTGCTCCTTTCTGGTCTCCTTTACTGTATCACTCTCCTTTTCCCAGGCTGTAAATGCTGACGTGGTCCATCAGTCATTCTTCAACTGGTTTTTTAACCTACACTTAATCTCCAGGTGATCTCATCTAAATGTCAAGGTTTAAGTATTTTTCCAGTTGTGTATTTCTCGTCCTAGGCATTCTCCTGATATCCAAACTTATATATACCCCTCCTTACTGGACATCTCTGTTTGGATGTCTATTACTGAGTATGTCCAAAACTGAATTCTCAGTTCCCACCCCAGGTCTGTTCCTTCCTTTCACCACCTTTGTAAGCACTCCTGGCATTTGTTTAGCTTCAGAGGTATGGAATCACCCTTGCTCTTAAATTCCACATCTAGTTCATCAGCAAATTCTGTCAGTGTTACTCTCAGAATGTATGGTGAATCTGACCGTTTTCACGTCTCCACTGTTATCACCCTTCCAAGCCACCATCTTTGTTGTCCAGACCCATACAGCACCCCCTAACTGGTCTCCCTGCTCCTGTTTTTTTTCCAGTCAGTGGTGTCTTGCAGCCAGCTGTACTGGCTTGTGAGAGCCTATCATGTGCATGTCTTCCCCAGTTCATGTTCAGTGACATCATTTTGGTAGCTTGAAATTAGCCATGGTAGTAGGTTTTAAACCACAGAAATCAGCAAACTATAAATCAGCAAACTATAAATCAATCCCACCACAACCCCAGAGCTGGTTGTTCAGCATATACCAGCATACCACTGTCCAAATCCTCCTTCCCTCAAACTGTGTGTACTGTCCAGATAAACAAAGCGGTCTTCTAACAACATTCGGTCATGTCATATGCCTGCCCTTTCAGAGCTCTCTGCTGGCTTTCCATTAAAATTTAAGTAAATCTAAAGCCTTTCTGGCAGCTTGCAGGCCTGTGATTTGCCTCTGTGCTGGAACATAGTAGACACTCAGTCACTCTTTGTTATGTGAGTGGGTTAGAGATGGGTGTGTGGGGAGACTGGAGAGATGGAAAGGTGGTTTCTATACCATCTTAGTAACCTATTGCATGAGGCCTACTAATATTTTTCTTTTGCAATTAATAGAGAGATCATACATCTTAAGATTTTGTGATTGTCCAAAATTTATATTGATTTTTAAATTTCTAAAACATTAGATAGAGGTCTATTTAAATATAGGTATAAAAATATATTCTTAAGTGAAATGTGACTTTTTAATTTGTTTTAAGTATGCAAGTCTGTTTTAAGTTAGCATAGATAATTTAAATAGAACAAGTATATTTTCCTAAGAATTTTCTAGGAATAAGTAACCCCAAATGGGAATGCTCTGAATTTAAACTATAATGCTTGTGAAATTGAGCACCAAAATTATTATATGTTTATTTGTGGTAGTGCATATGCTTTCTGTTTGAAACATTTTTGGTAGGGGGAAATCTGTTAAATTCTAATCCAGTAGAGTGTTAATGGTTATCAGACTTGTTTGCTAACTTCCAGATATTGTAGTCTTAAATAATAATGTCTATATTTTGATAATCAGTACTGGTAAGATCTAAATAAATATAAATAGGAAATATTGTCTTCTTTTATAGGGTATATTTCAGAAACCGCTGGGTAAAGACTGTTCACCCAGTTGTGCATCAGTACTGTTTGATCTCAAGCGCACATTCCACCTTTCAGATGCCACAGAAAGAAGATATTCTTAAGCACCGAGTGGTTGTTGTTACATTGAATACTTCCCAGTACCTCTGTCAGTTGGACCTTGAACCTGGTATGCTAACTCAAGACACAGATAGGGGGTCTCTTAATGCCTAGGGCTTCTCTATTCAGTCTAGACCAGGGGTTGGCAAACTACAGCCTGTGGCCTGCTGTCTGTTTTTGTAAATAAAATTTTACTGGATGGAACACAGCCATGCCCATTTATTTACCTGTTTGTTACTTACAGATGCTTTTGTGCTACAGCAGCTTAGTTTGAATAGTTGCAGCAAGGATTGTGTGGCCAACGATAGCTAAAATACCTGTTGTATATATTGTTTGGTCCTTAAAAAAAAATTCTCAACCCTAGTTTAGACATTTTAGTAACTCTATTATGTTTATTGTCTAATTGATCAGATGGTATTTATTTACTATTGATTGTGTAAAAATTCAAATTTGGACAGCATTGGTGTTTTTTACAGTTTTCTCAGGTTTTTGTTTTAACATACTCTTGTGTTATATAGTGTAGAGACAAAAACCATGATAGGTTTTTTTTTTACATACTATTGAGAATGTTATAAGACAGAAACTAAGGAAAATTAAACTAATGTTATGCAAAGTGCGGATGTAAGGTGACAAGAAATTCTGATAGTATGGCAGAACTTAACCATCAAAAAATGGATCACTTTGTTAGTTGCTTTGGAAGAATATTCATTTATTACTGCCATATTGTAATTGTTGACATTGTTCAACACTTTTTTGCTCTCTCCTTTTGGAATTGCTTTCAGAGCCAGTGACAAATTCTTTTGACTATCCTGGAAGGTAGAGACTTTCACCTGTGTACTCCTGGTACTCCTGGCACCTAGCCCAGGGTATAGGCACCTGGAGGCCCTTGAGAAACCTCTCTTTATCTGAAATGGCTGAACGGTGGCCAAACTTTCTTTTTTGAGGGTAGATTTAATTTTAGAAAAGCTTCAAAATATTTCTGAGACATGTCTTTCTGGCAAATAGGATACGTAAGAGATTAAACTGAGCAATAACATTAGGGGTAAAAAGATAAAAAAAAAAAAAGAGAAAGACGTGCCTCTCAGTAATGAGACTTATTTTCTTGTGCATGCAGCTCATAGCTGGCTGGTGAGGGCAGTTACAAAAGCAGAGTTTCAAAAATGTTTTGAACAGTGACTGCGTCATTGGAATGTTTTATTACCTCCCAACTGACTTCTTTGAATGGAACAGCACTTATTTGAAATGTAAATTTTGGTATGTTTATTTAACAATTAGTCTCATTACTTTATGATTATAATCTGCATATTTGCCATATAGGTTAAATACCCAAACCTCCCAAACAGCATGGTTGTATGAGAAAAGAGTAAAGAATGGCTTTGAAGAGCAAGGGTTCAGAAGAATACTTAATAGAAGTCGACTGTGCTGTGTTCTGGATGTTTATATTTTATTTCATTTCATTCTCATAGCAGCTCTGTGGAGGGTTATTTTACAGACTAGAAAACCAAGGCTCAGGCTAAATCAGTTTGATTGATTCAAGTTAACCTTTACTAGCTTAAGCAGTAGGTATGATACTTTCATGATTTATCCAGTTCCCATTTCAAGCCTAGCTCTATTTAATTAAAATACTACCTAATGAAAACAGTAGATTTTTTCACTAGTCTCAGTTCTTTTTCCAATTTAATTCTGTATCTGTAATCATCTTTCTTTATTAGTCTTTGGAACAAAAAGCACAAATTCTCTCAACAGGGAGAAAAATGAATGTGTCCATATCTTGCTTGGGCCACTGTGGGTAAATAGACAACAGTTACTAGTATTTGTACTGTCAACCATAGCTATTTGTTTAAATGGAGGATGTGAAGCATTATTATTGCCATTCAGTAAGATTTAGAAAGTTTCTCACCTATAAACAAGTTGGAACTTGTTCATATTTATAGAAATAGTGATGGAAATAGAGGCTAAGTTCTTGGGCCAACTCACAGTAGGCTGATTAATTCAGAGAGTTTTATAACTCATCATTTTGTTGAGAAACTACTTCATGTTCTTTGCTATGTTAGTAAAAAGAGGGCCCCCCCTTCCTACCTTGGTAAGTTAGCAGTAAGGGATAATTTTTTCATCTCCACATTTTGATAGCAAGGAGATTTTTGCCTCTTTCCCCCCTTTAAAGGGCAAAGGGACTTTTTCTCTTTTCTGTACATTTCTGTACACAGATTTCTGTACCCCAGTATGAGTGGCAACAGCAACCAGGATGTAGGATGCGTCCTACTGTAGGTATTTGCATCTGGGGGACTTTTGGAAAGGAACATTTTTAATAGTAGGGTTTTTTTTCCCCTCCCAGACTGGTGATTTTTTTCATGGTAAGGTCTTAGACTAAAAACAATTATACATATTTTTATGTATATACAGGGTGAGGCAAAAGTAGGTTTAGAGTTGTTTGTATGGAAAGTAATACAATAATTAATAGAAAGATAAACTGTGCTTCATGTATTTGCATTGTAACCTATTTTTGTCCCTGTACACACACACACACACACACACACACAAATAAACCTAAATAATTAAAGCAGTGAATATGATGATAATAACCTCAGATTTCAAAGTTGGATTATAACTTTCTTCTTTATATTAGATTTTGGGTATTATTTTCTTTATTTTAATGTCTAATATGTATATTTAGGTCAAAGTTACTTACAAACATCCATTGCTTTATTTTTGGTGTTTAATCAAATGCATAGTGAAAAGACTCTGGTCCTATCAATGTTTAGTAGCCAGCCCTTCTTTTTGGTGGAAAACTACTATCTGGTACTTTGAAAATACTTTTAAATGTAGGAATTCAACTGTTAGTCTTGGGGGCTTTAAACCAGGTGCCATTTATATATCCATTATTGGGTAAAATAGTTACTCCTTTTAACTTCTAATATTTAAATAATAATTTAAATTGATGATTGCCATTAAAAGTACTCACAACTCTTAAATTAGCACACTAAACTCTTTCTTTAGCAGAAATGAAAAAAAACCCCACTACTTCAACCTGTATTGTTGCTTTAATATGCTTTACTGTGTCTACACTGTAATTTGTAGGGTTTTTTACGCACATTCTGTTAGATGAAGCTGCCCAGGCCATGGAGTGTGAAACCATCATGCCCCTAGCGTTGGCGACTAAAAACACTCGGATTGTCCTGGCTGGTGACCACATGCAGGTGAGTCCCCTCTGTGTCATTGCATTGAGAGGAACTTCGAATTATATTTTGATTTGTAATATTCTGTTTTCGAAAACATCCTTTGGATTATGCCATGTGTTATAATTCAAGCATTTTAAATATTTCTCTACTAATGGTGGAAAACACTGGCATTTCTGAAGGAAAATGGGTGTCCCACTACTTTTTTTTCCTTCTTTGGATAAGAGAGTGGAATTGGTGCTGGCTGGTGTGGCTCAGTGGATTAGGCACGGGCCTACCAACCAAATGGGGTCCCCAGTGGGGGGTGCACGAGAGGCAACCACACATTGATGTTTCTCTTCCTCTCTTCCTCCCTCCTTTCCCTTCTGTCTAAAAATAAAATTTAAAAAATCTTAAAAAAAAAGAGTGGAATTGAATGAGTCTCTCAGTGTTTGACAGCATTTTTATGTTTGTTAATTTGAAGTTCAGTTCTCTGTAGTATAGATATTTGATTCTTTTCTTTATAAAGCAAATTTAAATTTAAATTTTTTTTAAACAATTCCCCAAATCGTGTTCTAACGTTTGTTTTCCTTAAAGGTTAAATTCTTGCTATCACAAGAAATAAGGTGCTTACTTAAAAAGACTGGTCAGAGTCTCAAAACATGTCTGATTTTGTATATTTGCATACCTGTGCATGAAAGAGAAATACAATTTTTCTATAAAATCTGTTCTATAAATCTCTTCTGCTATAGTTAAAATTAAACCTACCTAGTATTGTAGCTGTCAAGATGTCCAGGAAAGAGTTGACTATGTAGAGGAATAAATTTTGTTTTTGTTTCTTGGCAAAAAGTAGTTTAGTTTTGTTCTTTAACTATCAGAGGTATAATCAAGAATGGCTCCTTGTACTTCATTATGAGAAAAAGAAGGCTATTTTTGCTAATTGTTAAAAAAAATTTATTCATGGGCAAAACATCCTACCAGTTTACCATTTTAAGTAGTTGATCAATTTTATTGAAATAACTAACTTACTGACTCCCTATGATGCAATGGGTTGCATTCCTGAAATTACCAAATAGTAGCTATTTATTATGTTGGAGGAGCCCTTTATTAACCTGTGTGTAGAAACTTGGCGTTAGTTTTAGTAGAGTGAAATGAAAAGTTAGAAATTTTAGACTAGTTCTTCATGGTAGTAAAATTGCTCATAGAAAATATTTTCGATTCTGCTCTTCTGGCATTCAGCATGTTGAGGTTTTCAGTACATCAGAAGTTTCAGCATAGTGGATTTTTTAATGAGTAGGTTAAAAAATACTATTTGTATATATAATTAAATTTTCTCTCTATGTTTGTCTGTTACAGCTCAGTCCTTTTGTTTACAGCGAGTTTGCCAGGGAAAGAAACTTGCATGTTTCGTTACTGGATCGGCTCTATGAGCATTACCCTGCCGAGTTTCCGTGTAGGATCCTCCTCTGTGAGAACTACCGCTCCCACGAAGCGATCATCAAGTAGGTGTGAGCTGCCCTCTGTCTCACTCTTCTTGTGGTCTGGTGGGAAGGGACTCCGAACAGCACTGTTACCAGGCCCACACTAGTCCCAACAGAGTTATACAGAGTCTCTAGTGTTGCAAGTTATGTTTACTTTTATGTTTGTAAAAGACACCTTCAAAAGTCAGAGCTGTAATTTTTCACAGAATAAGGCAACTCTGGAAACTAAAACTTTAGGTTCTATTAGCTATGATATATTTCTCTGTGACTGAATATGTAGTGTATATGTGAAACTACATGATGTAATAAACAAATATGCTGACAAATTAAATAATAGCTTGCTTACTGTGCCTGTATTATACAAGGAGATCTGTTAGAAAAGAAAGGAAGGAAAACCATGAAACTTAGTAATAAAGTTTTTAAAGGATTCTAGTAAATATAGTATGAATCCATAAAAGTAAAAAATATCGTAAGTGACATGTCAGGGAATAGTTATAAACTGGACACACTCATGTAACTGGCATCCGTAACATTACCAGCTCTCTGGAAAGCCCCTACCAAAATCTTAAAATGTTTTAAAGTTTAATATCATTTAATAATGTTGATTATATCAATTATGTGAAAACCATTTTTAGGTTTCTCTGAAAGCAACAGGATAGATGTAAAAATTTAGATGTAACTGTGGCTTTATTAATCTCTCAGTGCATGATTCCTCTTTTATTGTTACCAGTCATTTGCTGCAGTCACTGATGAATAAAGTACTAGATACTGTCTTCATCAGCAACAAGTATTCATTTTATTGTTGAAGACTTGAATGTCTTTCATTTGTGTGTGTTGTTTCAGTAGCTGTATATCCTTGTTTGCATGCGTATGATGTCCGTATAGAATAAAACATATTAACTAAGAAAACAAACTAGCTAGCACATTTCTTCATAGAGCAAGATTCTCATCTGGTATTGAACTGTCATCATTTCTTCTTTTTCTTTCTGTGTTCTGGCCTTGACCCTATCTAAATCAGTTGATTGAGCAGTGGTGTATCAGGAGCCTACTCTGATGATATTGCTGTAATTCTGGAGAAGAGCTTGGCCTCATTGGTATTAGATGCTTGGGTTAAAATTAATCATAGACATAAAACAACATTATTAGAATTGACTGACTTTTTTTTCTTATGGGTGAATTTAATTTTGATGGGAGATTACTCATTATTTATTTATTTTGGTCTTTTTCTGCAGTTACACCTCTGAGCTCTTCTATGAAGGCAAACTGATGGCCAGCGGAAAGCAACCAGCACACAAGGATTTCTACCCACTAACTTTCTTTACAGCACGAGGGGAAGATGTGCAAGAAAAAAACAGCACAGCTTTTTATAATAATGCGGAGGTACCTTAGTTTCTTTTGCAAATTGCTAATATTATGCAATCACATAGTCTGGTCTTCTTGAGCATTATTTAAAATTTTGGGTTGACATCTTATTGTGTGTTGACTTCATTTACATGAAAATAGTATGTAAATTTTATTCTTTCTTGAATGACTGATTTGTTCACATGAGTCTCCTGAGGGAAACGAAAACTTTGTTTTACATTTTGTCTTATGATAAAATATAAAATACATGAATTCATTGAAAAGAAAAGCTAGTATTATTTTATATTGAGTATTGTTGTTAGCCCTCTAAAATAGACTGATTACATTTTATAGTATGTACTCAAATGACGTATCATTTTAAATGAGTAAGACTTGAATTGCAGACAGAATCCTGCGCTCCAGAGAGATCACAGACTGGAGTAATTATGCTGCTAACTCATGATGTGCTATGAATTGTATGGTTCCCTTACAGTTTGACTTTTTAGTTTTTGAGAGAATATGAGTATCATGAGGGCTCAGATCAGCAGCAGACAAAACCCTGGGGAAGTCTTTAGGAAGGCTTCCTAATGGGCCAGAGACCCTTTGGATAAGTTCTGGTCCTCACAGCGAGTGGAGGTTTGGACTTTGGGAAACCTGAGGGTAGGGATGTGCGTGGTTGGTTATTGGGGCAGTGGTTCTTTTTTTTGGAGCGGGGTATGGTTCTTGATCTATCATATCTGCCTTTCTTTGTTCCTTGAATCCTATGCTTTACTCATTTTATTTTCAAAGAGATGGCTTTTATTATGTAATAGTAATTCAATTTTCTTTTAAAAAATTGATCAGAGGCCTATAGTTAGAAGTTAATACAAGGAAATCAATAGTACCCACTTGATAAAATTCTAGCTAAAAGCAAAGAAACTTGACATTTTAGTTGGTCTGTGTCATTTAATTTTAAGAAAAGGTAAACTTTTCTTTAAATGTTTGAATATTGACAGATAACTCCAGGTCCTCCTGTATTACTTTATACTCACGTTGGAAACCAGTGGCTTGGAAACTAGGGAACCAGCCATGGTGGTGGAGAGTGCTACCAGGGAGAGGCGGGCCTGAGATCCAGACGGCATGGTGGCCCTGCTGTGACCCCAGGGTCAGCGCTGAGGTGCGCTGTGACCCTGAGGGGATTGGTGAGCCATGCCAGAGTCCCAGCTTCTGAGCCTGGGCAATGTGTTCCTTTGTGCTGACGCAGCATGTTTCCCAGAAAATCATCATTCTGAATTGTCAATTTTACTGAATTTTCTGTGGGGGGAAGAAATGTTTTTACATTTAAAACACAGTGATCAAGAGTTGTGTGAATTTTAAATGTTAAACACATAACTTTGGAGAAATTTGAAGCCACCTTACACTTCACCACCGGAGCATGGTTGTTCAGTCGCTCTCCTCAGCCCCATGAACTCCTCCAGTGAAAAGTGGTGAGGCATACTGCCCCAGGGGCTCTTTCTTCAAGGGGCAAAACCTGACCCTGGTCACTGGAGCTGACAGAGGGGTGTAGGTATTGTTTGGGCTGGGAGCAGATAGATACACTTCGGTTTGTAGGCAAGATTTTCCAAATTTTGAATACCAGTGTAGACATGTTTGGATGGTAAAATGTTCGTAGAAGCCTGGACTTGCCTTGAGAGTAGACCATTTGTAGGTGAATCTCAGATCCATGTTGTGTTCTAGAACAGTGATTTTCAACCTTTGTCCTCTAAACTACATATAAACTAATTACTCAAATTCTGCAGATCAGCAAAACAAATTTTTTTGCAAACCTTAAAAAAATAGTTATAATTTTGATTCACAATAGACAGTTGTGTTGGCTGTTGTCATTTTTTTATTTGACAATTTAAGGGAAAAGAGGTCAGTGTTCCTGACTAAACAGTCAAGTACTGCATGTTTTGCAAATTCTTGCAGTGCACTAGTGCGCCGCAGCACATCGGCTGAAAATCACTGTTCTAGAGCAATGAGATTTTTTTCTGTTACACAAGTTCTGATTAAAATTTAGGAGGACATTATAAGATTTAAGTGGTGTAGATTTCATTATTATGAAAATAATTTAGTCTGACACAGATTTACAATCATAAGGAACTTAGAACAGAGAATGAAATTAAAAAGTAAAATGAGAGAACCTAGAGCTGAATACCATAGCCCTTCTGCTGTGCATATAACTGTCCTTTGTTTGGGGCATATGCATTTCATTTTATATCATGTGTTTGTCACCTGAACTTGTGTCTTTCACATGCTTGACATGGTGCGATGAGAAAGAGAGTGAGAGAGGTCATCCTTTTTTCCTTGATTCTGATCGAACTCACAGCCCACAGTGATGAATAGTCAACTGTAACGCCAAATTGCAGGCATTGTTCTAAGCACCGAGACTCAATCCTTCACCTTGGGGAATTCCGTGTGAAGAGAGGAGCTGGGGAACCCAGTGAGCAGGGTAGTGTAAGTGGGCAGTAAACAGAGTTGTACAGATGATAACGAGTGAGTCCACCAGGTGTGATGGAACCTGTGGCAGAGAGAGAACGCATTTCTGCCTCCTGTGAACTGGTGCTTTGCACTTCGTTGTCACATGTGTTTATAGTTGTTATATCTTCCGGGTGGGTTGGCCTTTTACCATAAAATGCCCCCCTTTGTCTCTGATAACATTGTTTTGGTTTTAAAGTTAATTTGTCTAATATTAGTTGGTATGGCTACTCCAGCTAACTTAACAGTTTCTCTTTGCATGGCATATTTTTTCCATCTTTTTACTTTTATCCTTTTATTTCTACCTTTGAATCTAAAGAAAATCTCCTATAGATCACATCATTGCATTGTGTTTTTATGTTTCTTATTTTAAACCTAGTCTAAAAAAAGCTGCCTTTTGATTGAAATGTCTAATTTAATAACATTTAATGATATGGTTGATGTTACCTCTCTGCCTTTTGTTTTTTGTTTTCTATGTCTTCTGTTTTTTAACCCTTTGTTTCTCCTTTACTACCACTGTTTGCATTAAGTGAATTTTTCTAGTGTTACATTTTAATTCTTTCAATTATTATTAACTATTTTTTGAGTTATTTTCTTTGTTTTTCTAGGGCTTACAGTATACCTCTTATCAGAATCAACTTCAGATTTAAACTAAATTCCTTTATTTAAAAACAAGACTTTATTTATTTACTTTTAGAGATAGGGAGAGGGAGGGAGAAAGAGAGGCGGAGAAACATCAGCTGGTTGCCTCTCGCATACCCTCTACCAGGGACCTGGCCTGTGCCCCGACTGGGCATTGAATGGCTTTGTGGGACAGTGCCCAACCCACTGAGCCACATTGGTCAGAGCTAAACTAACCTAATTCCAAAGCAATATGGAACCTTTACTTGTACATTTATCTAGTCCTTCTTTTCCTTTTTTGTGCTCTGTTTTTTAATAATATATATATCTCAACAGTACAAATCTGTAATTATATAATTTTATTCCTTTTGAGGATTCTGAGAGAAGGAAAGTGGCAAGTACTTATTTATAGGGTTTGCTGTACTAACCTTCTTATTTACTCTTTCTGGTTACCTTCACTTCTTTCTGTAGATTTGAGTCACCATCTGGTGTCAGTTTTCACTTGTCTCCTTTGTGCTCTTATTGCCAAATATGTTACGTTTCTGTATGTTGTAGACTAACAAAATAATTGTGTACATGTTATTTTATTCAGTGCTGTTTAAATCAGTTAAGACCAATAAGGCAAAGAAATATACTGTTATACTGGCTTTTATAATTAATTACATATTATTTTTAGCAGTGTGCTTTGTGCGGATTTGAATTACTGTCTGATGTCACTTACTTTCAGTCTGAAGAACTTCCTTTAGTAATTTTTTTTGTATTGTTGTTCAAGTACAGTTGCCTCCATTTCCTCCCCACCACTTCCCCTCCTTTAGTATTTCTTTTAGGGCTGGTCTGCTAGTAAGGAATTATTGTAGTTTTTGTTTAACTCTGAACATCTTTATTTTATTTTATTATTTATTTTTTACTTAGTATTTATATTTAAATTTAATTTTTATTTATTTATCTATTTAATTTTAATCCTTACCTGAGGATATGTTTATTGATTTTAGAGAGAGAGGAAGGGAGAGACAGAGAAAGAGGCATAAACATTGATGTGAGAGAGAAAGATCAGTTGGTTGACTGCTGTACATGCCCCAGCTGGGGATTGAACCTGCAACCTAGGTATGTGCCCTGACCAGGAATCAAACCCCGTACCTTTTGGTGTACTGGATGATGCTCTAACCAACTGAGCTGCCTGGCCAGCTGGGTGGGAACATTTTTATTTTGTCCTCATTATTTGAAAGGTAGTTTTGCTGCATATTAGATTATTGGTTGAGTTATTTCTTTCAGCACATTGAGATATGCTTTCCTGCTGCTTTATTGCCTTCAGTGTTTCTAATGAGAAGTTACCTGTTAATCTTATTGGAGTTCCTTTATAAGTGATACTTTTTTTTTATTTCGCTGTTTTCAAGATGTTATTTTTGTCTTAGACTTCCAGCATATTGTGTTGACTATAATGTTTCTGGGTGTGGATCTCCTTGAAGTCATTTTACTTGAAGGTTGAGTTGCACTGAACTCGATGTGTACATTAATGTTTTTCATCAGATTTGTAAAGTTTTTAGCCATTATTTGTTTGAATATTTTTTTTTTTTTGACTCTTTCATGGGTGCTTTATTCAGGTGGCCGGCGATCCAAGAAGATGGTGGGTTCATACCCTAATAAACCATTTTCCCTTCTCTTTCCTGGCCAGAACTTTTATAGGGGAGGTGGGGGAGGACAAACAAGGTGCAGTGAGGGCTTTGAAATTTAGGGAAGATTAGGTGAGTGAAGCTGCAGCATTCCTGTTCTGGGCAGTTAGCTGTTCCCAAGAGGGGAGGGCGGTTGTCTGCTCTCCCTGGAACAAAGGTTTGGATGTCCCCAGGTGGTACTTTTCCATCAGTGCCCCAGGAGGCTGGCTGTTTCCCAGGAGACAGTATGGGCATTATCTGTAGTTTCTGAAACAAAAGCTTTAGCATACACATTACTTGCTAGACTTTTTCTTTAAGCTAAAATTTTCCAAGTTTTGAGTCCCCTATCATTCCCTACTGTTAGTATTAAACTATCTCGTTTCTGTGAGATCAGAACTTATCTTTGGACTGTCTGGTGGGGGGGGGGGATGGTTAGGAATACACCTAATTGCAGACCTACATAAGGAGGCACATTATAAGCAACAACACGCTATTATGACACCGAAGAGAATGACAAGGATAAAAACAATAGATGTCTCTCAAAGACCAAGTATACTAGGCAGCCAGAAGTTTGGTTTAGACAAGTCAATATTAAAGAATCTTTCTCTCTGTTTTACACTAGACATCATATTATTTACTTGCTTTACTTTTTGTTCTATGAGCTGTGAACTATCAGTTAAAACATCAGAGTCCTTTAAATTTTTCACATCTATGATTATGCACTAAAAGAAAGTAGTCTATATACAGGTGCAAGATTTTCCAGTACTGCTTGTCTGACTTGTCCTAGTTCTTGACTAATGGCACTGGTGGCTTGCAAGGTGGCATTCAAAGCTTTTGCCACAGCGCAGGCTAATCTGCTTATTTTTTCATTAAATAAGTGACCATGGTTGGCATTACAAATATAATTAAGGCCACATATTCAGCAGGGCTAAAAGGTGTAAGTCACTGATACAATCAGGTGTAAGGTAGAGATCCTATCTAACCTGCGTCAAGTGGGGCTTCTGAGGCATAAACACAATCAGTCTTCCCAGAGAGCACGGCCCCCCCAGAGCTGTTTGCTGGAACATAAGAATAGACAGTCATTCCACCTATCAGGAACCATCCTGTTGGCAGCTTAATATGAGCATAAGCATAAGATACATCAGTGGTGGTGGTGCAACTCATTTTCACACCTGCTGAGAACACAAGACAGTTTTAGTACAGTTGACAAAAGTTGCACACTCTCTAGCTGGGGCTACATTAGTGACTTTCAACAAAAACATTTCCCTGTCCTTTAGAGTCACCACTGGTCCCCAATTATAAATGTCAGAGTAGGTAATTTTCTTTTCAATATGCTCAAACACGTATAATTTCCAAGGCTTTCCAAAGGGGTACAGACACCTATAAGATATGAAGTGAAAGTTTGCTCAACATAAGTTCCTTCTGCAAAGTGAAAGTCAGAAATATTCAGAACATTTTTTGCTAAATATACCCAAATATTTTCATCTTGTTTGAATGGAATAAGTCATCCATAACAAGGGGTTAAACAAGAGGTAAAGAAAAGAACATAAATCATTGTTTTTCAAAGATGACTTTCAGATCTTCCTCCAGTGCTTTCTTTATTCTGGTGTGATGAGTCTAAGGTTTTATTTTTGCCAGTTTCACCATGGTGGGGTGGTGAGGAGTATGTCCCAAGGTCCAGTCCACTTTCCTCCTAGTTGGTTTTTTTTGGAGATGCTGTCACTCAAATCTCGAGTAGCATTTTGTCTGCAGGCTCTGAGGAATGCCGCGAACCTGTGGGAGAACAGCCTCTAATACAGGCAAGGTCATTCATCACAGCTAAGGTCTGACTTAAATGTTGTCTTACTTTTTAACCTTCAGTTTTTTATCTATACACATATCTCTTACCCCACTTGTGACCTGAAATGGCTACCTGTACACAATTTTATAGGGACTCAACTGAATCCCACTTCAATGAGCCACCCGTATCCTGAGCAGGGCAATAGGTAAAGCTTGATCCCAGTGAACAGGAGTTTCTTGACACAGTTTGGCTACATTTTTCTTCAAAGTATGGTTCATCTTCTCTAATTTCTCAGAAGCCTGGGGTCTCCATGCTGTGTGGAGTCTCCCAAGATTTTACTAACCTTCTGTGTGATTTCTGAAATGAAAGCAGGTCTGTTATCACTCTGAATGCTGCCAGGGAGACCAAAGCGAGGGATTATTTCCTTCAATAATGCTTTCACTACTTCTGAAGATTTCTCTGTTCTAGTGGGATAGCCCCATTAGAAAGTGGTATCCATCCTGAAAAGGTGTCCACAAAGGTTAACAAATATTTCCACCCTCAGAGCCTTGGCATCTGGGTAAAGTCTATTTGCCAGTCTTCAAATGGGCACTGTCCTTGATACTGGTTTCCTTCTTTGGTGGGGTTCTGTTTTGGGGTTGTTCTTCCAGCACTCAACATATCTAGCAATTACTTTTCTTATGACTTTAACATTCCAGGACCTGTGAGCCACAGTTTGACATAGGTGGTTAATGAGTCTCTTCCACAGTTTGTGGCCTGTTTGAATATTTTTATGCTCCTTCTGTCTCTTCTCTGGGTTCTCCCATTATATATATGTTGGTGAGCTTAATGGTGTTTTACATTTTTTGGAGCTCTTTTCATTTATTTTTCTCTGTCCTTTAATTGTATAATTTCTATCTTTGCATTTGCTAATTTGTTCTTCTGCGAGTTTCTGATCTACTATGGAGGCCTTATAGTGAATTTTTTATTTTAGTTAGTTTAAAATCTATCTCCCTGGGGTATACATTGCCCACAGTGTGATCCAATTGAAGTCGGCTTCTTGGCAGAGTCAGTGTTGCAAGGTTGTGAGGCTTACTCAGACCCTCCCTGAGCAAAACTTACGGAGCAGTTGCTGTGGGAGGATGTGGAGCTGCTGTTCACTGGCTGTCCCAGCGACACCACCCCAGTGCACCAGGAGCTCTGTGCGTGTTGCACGTGTATGCAATCTGTGCCGCTATCCAGGTGCTACCATTAAGCTGCTGCCATTGCCCCGGGTAAACCTTCTGCAATCCAGAGCTGGAGAGGTTGGGATCTGTTGATATTCATTGGCTGCTGAATCTACCCAGAATAGGTCTTCTGTTGCAGGAAGCTGGGGGAAAGGGCAACTGTCACTCAGCTGCAAAGCCCAGTGGATCAGCTCTCCTGCAATATATCCTCTGCAGGAAAGGGATACTGCTGTCTTCACCCACTGTCCCACTGAGATCCTTCCTACATAGCCAGAGATTAGGGTGGGGGAATAGGCACCACCCAGTTGCTGTTCACTGCTCAATATAGGCCTGCAGCACAGAGCTGTGGAAAATGGGAGCTGTGCTGTTAACCAGCTGCCAAAACCTTTTCGAGTAGGTCTTCACCCCAGGAAGCTGGGGGAGGTGGGCAGTGCCCATCTGTAGGCAGAGCTGTGGGGGATGGGTACAGCCCCTAGTTGCATGCCCTGTCCTCTCACTCTTCTGAGTCTCTCTAGATTTTATTGAATAAAATCAGTGCTTCTCAATTTTTTACAAGTTCTTTGATTAATCTCCAGAGGCTTTCGGTGATTGCTTGCTAATTTTGACCACCTTATTGGATGTCTGTCTGGAATAAAATTTTCTCCATTGCAAGATTGTGTATTTTGACTGCAGTTTTTTGCTGCCTAGACTATAAGGGTGTGAACAGAGGGATGAATTCGAGAAATAATTATTATGTGTTGCTTAGTGACAGAGACTCTGTGTCTACGGAGAGGTAGCAGAGGTGTCTCCCCTACTTTCATCCACCCCCATATCTAACCAAATGGATAAATACAGCTTTGTTTTATTCCTTCTTATGGCAGACTCAGACCCACCTTTCTTGTTTCTTATAGTGAGGGCACCGTGTCTTCAGTCCAGTGTGCTCTTCAGAATTCTTGGACAGTCTGTATGTTTGATGCATTTGCTCTTATATCATCATAATAATAGGGCGACTCTCATTCATTGAATTTGTATCTGGAAATGGAAACTGCATCTTAGCCAATAATCCTCAAGTTCTTGAAAGGAATAAAAACTGTCAAATTTTATTAAGTATATTTACTGCAGTAAATTTAAGTAGATATTATTAACAACTAGTAAATTAATAAATAAGTCATATATTTAAAAGACATTAAAATTTTTTCTCTTATTAATCATTGTATTTCCCACTGCATTAAGCATTGAAACTGTTTGATCAATTTGTTGAATTAAAATAGAAACTAAAAGCCCAATAAGTGGCATTAATATTCAATTGGGAAAAATATGCCATTACTTTATTGCAAGGTTAATGAAATGGTTTGGGCAAACTTGTGCCACTAGACAACAATGAATTCTGAAAGTCTGTCTCTCTGATCTAAACTTGTCCTAGTTCCAGTAATGGTTTGGTGCCTGCTGTTGGCTGCTCTGCTTATTTATATCTATGGGGGCAGGGGCAGTGCTACACCTTGAACTGCTTGCTGAGACTTAATGGTGGGCTCACTCTAGGAATCTTCTAGTTGATTGGTTAGTTTCACTGGCCTAATCTGGGGAGATTGAGAACTACTGGGAATGTTGGGACTCTGTTTCCCCTGATGGGATTGCCAGTTTTATGGCCATAGCCCTGTCCTTCCTACACAGGAACTTGTTGTACCTAACACCATTTAAGAATGGAGGAGACTTGCCGTGGCTGGCATGGCTCAGTGGATTGAGCATGCAGACTGCGAAGCAAATGGTCCCAGGTTTGATTCCCAGTCAGGAGCACTTGCTTGGTTTGCAGGCCAGGTCCCCAGTAGAGGGCGTATGAGAGGCAACCACACATTGATGTTTCTCGCCCTCTCTTTTTCCCTCCCTTCTCTCTCTCTAAAAATAAATAAAGTCTTAAAAAAAATAGAGGAGACTGGGTAAAGGGTCTGGGCCAATTGCCAATTACTTTGTCTCTGATTTTCATGTTTTTACTGGGTGCATTATTGTGAAGTTTACTGTTTGAAATGTAAATAAAATATTTTTATTCTTACTGTGTTCATAAAAGCAAAGTATTATTTTTACTTAGAGGTAATTTAAAATGACATTTGCTAAAATGGAATCCTTTATACATCTATTGCAGTTACTATATTCTTTTCTCTAAACACTTGTGTAACTTTAATATGTACATGTGTGTTTGTTTGAAGGTATTTGAAGTGGTGGAACGTGTGGAAGAGTTAAGAAGGAAGTGGCCAGTTGCGTGGGGGAAGTTAGATGATGGCAGTATCGGTGTGGTGACTCCATATGCTGATCAAGTGTTTAGGATACGTGCTGAACTTCGAAAAAAGAGGTTATCTGATGTTAATGTAGAAAGGGTGCTAAATGTTCAAGGTGGGTATTAATTGAAATGAACTAAGTCAGATGTATAAGTCTTAAAGTGTGTATACAATCAGATTTTTAATTCTCAAGATCTCTTTTCCAGACAAGTAATTATGTCTTCATTTCATAATCAAGTTCTTTAATACCACATTTGGCAGTTAAAGGTTGAGCTCATTTACATGTTCATTACATTTTTATGTCCAAATAAAAGAAGTATGAAAAAATTAACTTTTCTGACAACTGTAATTGTATAAATGCCACACAGATGTTTATAGCCTACAATGCCTACTGTTGTTATACTCTATCTGAGGGCAAATTTGTTGTATTTTTACACACTTGTATCTGTCAAGCAAGTTCTGTTTAAATGCATTCTTAAAGGCATAGCTTGTTTTTCATCTGTAGACTTTCCTAAATGAATATAGTTACCAGCAACAAGTTGCTGTAAAATTTGTGCTCTTAACTATAGGAAAAAACATTATGATGTAAATACTAAAAACACCTAGTACAATCCTAGGTTTCATAGCAATATGTAATAGTAAGGTAATATAATTTCTAAATCATGGGGAAACATAGCTTCACTGTACCACATGTTGTCCATACCACCCAGAATTCAGGTGTGTTTTAGAAGGAATATTACTAGTAAACTAGGAAGCACCCAGAGAGATCTAGTTAATGGTCTGGAAACTGCCACATGGGTGTCAGGAATGATTGAAAGAACCAGGATTGTTTGGCCTAGAAAAGAGAAGACGAAAGACTGACATGATGGAGGGAAGGAATGTGGCAGGTAGAAGACTTGGAAAGAAAAGAGCTGTGATCCCTTCTACCAAGAACCTGCTTTCTTCTAAGGAACCACAGTTGTGTGGATGCGGATAGACTTTTTACGCTGGGATGAATTACTCCAGCATTTTTACCTGCATGTTCCGAGTCAGTCGGGTGCATCAGTCCTTTTGGCAGAACCTGCCTTAGGCACTTAACCTTTCGTGGCTCAGGTGCACCAAGACAAATGGCCCAAATGAAAGAACAGCTCAGAGCTCCAGGAAAAAGACAACAAAGTGATGAAGAGATAGCCAACCTATCAGATGCACAGTTCAAAACACTGGTAATCAGGATGCTCACAGAATTGGTTGAATATGGTCGCAAATTAGATAAAGAAATGAAGGCCATGCTGAGTGAAATAAAGGAAAATGTACAGGGAACCAACAGTGATGGGAAAGAAACTGGCACTCACATCAACGGTGTGAACCAGAAGGAAGAAAGAAACATTCAATCAGAAAAGAATCAAGAAACAAGAATTCAAAAAAATGAGGAGAGGCTTAGGAACTTCCAGGACACCTTTAAACATTCCAACATCTGAATTATAGGGGTCCCAGAAGGATAAGAGGAAGAGCAAGAAATCAAAACCTTATTTGAACAAATAATAAAGGAGAACTTCCCCAATCTGGCAAAGGAAATAGACTTCCAAGAAGTCCAGCAAGCTCAGAGAGTCCCAAAGAAGTTGGACCCAAGGAGGGACACACCAAGGCATATCTTCGTTACATTAGCCAAGATTGAAATGAAGGAGAGAATCCTAGAAGCAGCAAGGGATAAGAGGACAGTCACCTACAAAGGAGTTCCCATCAGACAGACTGTCCGCTGATTTCTCTAAAGAGACCTTACAGGCAAGAAGGGGCTGGAAAGAAGTATTCCAAGTGATGAAAGGCAAGGACCTACATCCAAGATTGCTTTATCCAGCAAAGCTTTCATTTAGAATGGAAGGGCAGATAAAGTGTTTCTCAGATCAGGTCAAGTTAAAGGAGTTCATCATCACCAAGCCCTTATTA
>PVKU01012282.1:0-36501 GCA_004027475.1 Anoura caudifer | reverse complement strand
TCTCAGGAAATATAACAGACAGGTCTTACAGAGGTTCAACTTTAAATAAATATTTCCCTTCCTCCTTAACATGGCTTCTTGTTCACGGTGCCCCAGTGATGGTGGAATGCCAATATTCCCTGTCTACTCCTGCAATTGCTTCTACTGCCATTTCCACAGTTACTACTGGTATTATAATTACTGTTATAGAATTAAATTGCTATATTATATTACTACTATGTAATTATAACTGGTATTATAGTAATTATAGCAGCAATAGTATTTATAATAACTGCTACAATCACTACTACAATTGCTACTCTATTGCAATTGCTACTGTGATGATATCTGCAGTTGCTACTACTACTTCTACCATTAGTACAACTGCCATACTAATTTCTACAACTTCCTCTACCACAATTACTGCTATTGCTGCTGTTGTTACTATTACTGCTACAACTACTACTACTATAATCGCTATTCTACAATGACTACAGCAGTGATGACGACAATCACTACTAGTCATTTACTATTGACTATTCAAGGAAGAGAGGGGTACATAATTTATTGGTCATTAAATGGTTACACCAATAATACAACATCCATAACATCGATTGTAGGTGACATTTCCATGTCTTCATCATTTTATTCTCTCATCCTGTGAACAAATCTTTGCTTTGGGATGGATGTCACTAGTGGAAAAGAAAAGATCAGTATGTGAGAGGTCTGGAATCTTGGGCTGGACTATCATTTTTTCCCCCACTTGTTTCTAGATGTTACTTACAATATCAGATATTGTATTGGATCATGTCATTTTCTAACATACAGCCTTGAAATGCTGCATTGTAGTAGGACAAACTTTTTAATGCATGAATATTTTTATTAACGTAGAGAAACTATCCAATTTCTCTAACTGAAGGTGTACTGCTGTTAGCTATGAAGTGACTGGACTTCAGGGCTCTTCTTCTTCTCCACAGCCTCTGGCAGGGACTCAAGTAAAGGAACTGTTGGGGCATGACAAAGCTATAACTTGGAGCCAGTTAGATCAATTTTCTTTTGTGGAATCTTTCTTTGGAAGTTAAGTTTCTCTTCATTTGCACGGAATGGCCATGGACAAAAGGGCCTCTCAAGACCCCTTTCAGGCTTCATGAATTTCTCACTGCAAGTTTCCTGGCATAAGGTATGACCTGAGACATTAGTTTGGTCATTCTGATTGCTCTAGTAATCTGGGCAGGCATTTCAATAAGGAGCACTGTCATCGCTTCATTCTTTGTATTTTTTTCGTCCCCACAGCCATGTGGCTTCACTTCAGGAGCAGGTGTGGGGAGTAGGGGGGATGCGCTGTTAGCACATAAACTCATCATTTAAGAGCAAAGATCCTGTGGACACAGACCAGATAGGTGCTGAAAGGGGCCCTTGTAACATGGGAGCTATATGGCGACCGGAGTGTTTGTAATTGAACATGTTAACTCATTACTCACTTGTTTTCACCCTTGGCTGCACTTCATAGCAAAAGGGCCAATGAATGGGCCCCAGCAGACCATTTATATTATTATCTCCTGGAGGTGAGGCCCAGGCATCAGCATTTAAAAAAAAATTTCAGGTGTATATCAGGGTTAACAACCACTGACCAAGGTGCTGAAAACAGCATATCCTTCACAAAATAAACCATTTTGTTTGGATTCTTTTATTAAAGGTTGGATTAAGCAGACTGAATGACGTCCAGTGTGAAGGAGAGATCAGGAATGGGGGAAGACACATCTTTGCCCCAGGATGGGAGTGAGTCACAGGGGGCAATGGCATCCATTCTGGCATGCAGTGCAGGGCCATTAGCAAAGTCAGTGTGGTGGGCAATGCTGTCAGATAGGCCTGTGGTTCCAGGCAATCTGTGCTTTCCATGTAAGGAGGTCCTTGTCAGTGGATGGAGGTGTAGGAGCAGGACTGTTTTTTTCAAGGAGGATAGGCATTGTCTCCAGGTTAGCTGGATTCAGGAAGGAGGGTACCACGGGTGGGGATGGGGCACAATACAGCATAGGTGACCTCCTACTTCCCAAGCAACTTGGTGCTTTCCCCACCAAGCGTGGATAGACTCGCATATCCCCTTAGTTTTTTTTTGAGGTCACCCTCAAGTGATCAGGGAAGAGGGAGAGAGGGCTGGGAGTCAGCAGCCCCCAGATGCAAAGCTTCATCTAATAGGAGTCAGGACCAAATTCTGTCCAGTGAGGCTAAGCTCCTTGAAATTTTCCACTATGGCTGCTCATTTGGGTGCACTTCGTCTTTGGGCAGAGAGCATTGGGGGAGATCCTACTCTGGGAGGTCAGAGAAAGGGCATGGGGGGCTGGGCATCCCCCATACCCAACACTTCCGCAGGAACCCCATAATAGCATGAGTGGTGACATTCTTGTCCTACAATGGGCTCTAATGATTCAAGATCATCTTATCATTGGTCCCTTCTGTCTCCATTCTAATAAAGTTTCACCCTATCATGACACCACACACACACACACACACTCTCTCTCTCTCTCTCTCTCTCTCTCTCTCTCTCTCTCTCTCTCTCTCTCTCTATGTATAAGTGAGAGTGCTGACACCTGGGCTGGTTTCAATCGACCTCTGGAAGGTTGGACACCGCTCAAGTGATGAGCTGGTCTTCTGTGATCACAATTCTCTCCTCTCTGCAGCCCTGCTAGAAGCTACTCATTGATTATAGATAAAAATATAAAGGTTGGTTTTCCTGTCCTGCATTCATCACAGACATGGATAGTAAATGCCATGAAATTGCCTTGCTAAACTTGAAGTTGTCTTAAATTAAAATGACCTTTAAATTATCCTTCAAACTTTTTCCCCCAACCCCCATCCCCAAATAATGATTGGTCCGTACACCAGCTTTTATTAATGACATGTTAAATTAGATTAACTCTGAGCTCAGGCTGAAAAGGTTGGGAAATAGCTTTTACTGTGTGCTCTAAGTGAAATCTAGTGTAACATATGATATTAATATGCTATTTGATTCTCCACCTGAGATAAGGAAACAGAATTATGTTGGAGAAGGGAAATCACAATACAGTCTCAGCCTAGACCGCTTCGTCAAAACTAAAGGATAAATTTCTAAAACACAAAATAAAGAATTAGCAGCAGTCATGGATGGAGACCATGACCCTTCCCTGTCCTGGGGATCTGTCTGTTGTGGTTTGGCCCGGGGACCCTGACTCTGCCCTGTTACTCCTCCTCAGCAACAGTCTTCTTCCAGGCCTCCCCACATTCCCTGAGTCCCTATGAATCAGCTGTTATCTTGTGCTATGTTTCCGATCTTTGAGCAGAGGATGGGACGGCAAGGAGAGCAGCATCAGAAGGCCCCAGCCTTGCTCTTGAACCCAAACCAGAATCTGGATCCATTTAGGGTCAGAGGACTACAACCTAACAGGCAACAGTAGCTCCTGTGACATGGGGACTACCACAGCTTTTGCCCTTGTCTTCCCAGTCAGCATCCCCAAGTCCCCTCCGCTGGGGCTCAGGAGTTGGAAGAACAATGTCTGATACTGTAGATCCTTCCATGTGCGGCTACAAGAATCCTCAGACATGCTGTCAGAGATGCTGTCATTTACTGCTGGGTGGTAAAAAAACAAAAGTGACCAGGTAAAGAGCTCCAGACACTTCTGTATCTGTTCCACCTGCCTTCCAGATCTCCTTCACTTCCCTCCATGACGAGATGTCTTGCAGGCACTCTCTTCTTAATGGTGTCACTTGGAGAACAGACATACTAAGAGTAGATACCCTTTAGAGTTGCTGTGAGGCTTAAATGAGTGAATTCCTTTCACAGTGCTGGACATGTGGCAAACATCAGCAAACATTAGCTACCACCTGCTTCACCTCTGAGAAGCTGTCTGATATAGCTGCGTGTTTAGACTTAGAGGTAAGGCATTTGCATTTGCAGAATTGAATACACAAATTAGGAGGATGGTCTAATAGCCTGTGTTTGATATATTTGTTATGGGTTGAACTGTGTCATAATTGTCCTGGAATTGGAAAATGCATATGTTGACGTTCTAATGTCCAGTACCTTAGAATGTGACTTTATTTGGAAATTAGGTCACTGACAATTAATAGGTTAAGAAGAGGTCATTAGGCTGGGCCCTGGTCTGATATGACCGGTGTCCTTATAAAAAGGGAATTTGGACACTGAGACACATACAGGGAGAACCCGACGTGAACATGAAGGTGACCCTGGAGGGAGGCCAGGAGAAGATTCTCCCACAGAGCCCTCAGAAGAACCAGCTCTGCGGAACACTCCAGCCTCCGGATCAGTGAGATGGTACTTTTCTCTTGTGTGAGCCACTGGGTCTGTAGTACTGCTGGGGCAGCCCTAGAAAACTGATACAATGTTATATGGGGAGGAAGGAAAGCAGACAGTAAGAAAAAAATGAAGGACAAAGAACAGAATAAAATAAAATAGACATTATAGCACATGTCATTTGATCAAGTATCTACTGCAAGACAGGCATTTAATTCTAATAATTTTACATTCCCCACCCCCACCCTGCACTTACTGTACAAGAAGGGCTCAAGTTCACATCATTTCAAAGTTGTGACATCAGGATTCAAAAGTAAATCTGTATGCCTTCCAAACCATTTGTCATTTGATACCTCTCATATGAAAAACTGTTACTGTCTGGTTAACATCTGAAGAGACCAGGCAAGTTTTACCAAAAAAATAATTATTTGATCTTTGGACTAAGAAGCAGAAATCTACCCTGGCATGTTGGAAAGTTTTTCTCTGCTTTATTGAAAGCCTCAGGAAAAAATCTCATGAAACCCAAGGAACTAAAAACCCCTGGGACTGGCTGACCCTGGAGGGGAAACTGGAGATTCAGAAATGGAGTGGAGTTCTCCTATACCCCTGCCCCCACAAATGCATAGCCTCCCTTACCATCAATGTCCCCTGATGTGGACCCCAGCTCGTGGGGTCCGCCACATTGAGGATGAAGCATGAGAAATTTACACAGACTACTGAGTCCTGTGGACAAAAAGGGACAGCATGGTTTTTCTCTCAAGAGGAGCAAAAGCCGCGGCCCTTGCTGTGACAGGCCTTTAATTCTTTTCTGGGCACAATACATGATGGTCCTCATCTACTATGCACAAGTTCACTTTAGGTGGTTACCTTTAAAGAAAACAAAGGAGAGGATGCCACTAATCACATCATAGAAGGATATTTGCAAATGAAAAGGGAAAAGTGGTTGAACCAGTTATACTTGTCCTTGGAAGCTTTAGCATGCATTCTAGGAAGTTACTTTGCAGTAAATGTTTGCTGCCTCAATTCAGAGTGAGGGAGTTTTAGCAAAAGCAAGTCTCATAGCAGTCTAGGTACAATGTGGGCCTGGTTCCCCAGAGGAGAACCTATCCATAGGCGTGGGTCCTGTGCATCAGACCTTGCTTTCCACTGGGAGCTGGGCCCAAGCCATGAAAAATGGTCTCCTACAATCCCCCACTAGAGTAATTCATTTGTTACAATCGATGAACCTGCATGGACCCATCATATCACCCATAGTCCAGTTTCCTTTAAAGTTCACTCTTTGTGGTGTACATTCTAGGGGCTTTGACAAATGTATAATGAGCTGTATTTACTATTATAGTATCATACAGAGTACTTTTACTGCCCTAAAAATCCTCTGTGTTTCTCCTTCTCTCCTTCTCTAACCCCTAGAAAACACTGATCTTTCTATACTCTCCCTGGTTTTGCGTTTTCCAGAATACCACAGAATTGGAATCATACACTATGTAGCCTTTGCCAATGGCTTCTTTCACTTAGTAATATGCATTTAAGGTTTCCCTGTGTCTTTTCATGGCTTATTAGCTCATGACTTTTTAGTGCTGAATAATACTCTATTGTCATGGAGTATAATTCTTTTTATACCTTGTTGGATTCAATTCGCGGATATTTTGTTGATTTTTATATCTATATTCATGAGAGATATTATCTTTAGTTTTCCTTTCTTATAATGTCTTTGGTTTTGGTATTAGGGTAATCCTGCCTTCATAGAATGAGTTAGGAAGTATTTCCTGTGCTATTTTCTTTTTTTTAAATTAAAAAAAATTGTTTATTTTTAGAGAGCAGAGAAGGGAGGGTGAAGGAGAGGGAGAGAAACATCATGTGTGGTTGGCTCTTGCACACCCCATACTGGGGACCTGGCCCACAACTCAGGCATCTGTCCTGACTGGGAATTGAACTGGTGACCCTTTGGTTCATAGGCTGGCACTAAATCCACTGAGCCACATCAGCCAGGGACTCTGTTGTCTTCTTAAAGAGATTGTAGAGAATTTCTTCCTTAAATGTTTGGTAGAATTCACCAATGAACCTATCTAGGCCTGGTGCTTTCTGTTTGAAATGTTGTATATTTCATTACTGATTCAATTTCTATAATAGCTATAGGTCTATTCAGATTGTCTCTTTCTTGTGTCGCTTTGACAGATTCTGTCTTTTGAGAAATTGGTCCATTTCATATGTTATCAAATTTGTAGGCATAGAGTTGTTCATAGTATTCCCTTTATTACCCTTTTAGTGTCTGTGTGATCTGTATTTATGTCTCTTCTTTCATTTCTGGTATTATTCATTTATGTCTTCTCTATTATTTATTTATTTTTAGTTAGCCTGGCTAAAGGCTTACCAATTATTGATCTTTCCAAAGAACTAGCTTTTGGTTTCATTGATTTTTCTCTATTGATGTCCTGTTCTCAATCTCATTGATTTCTGCTCTAATTTTATTATTTTGCTTATTTTGGATTCAATTTGCTCTTTTTTTTTTGATTTTTTAAAGGCAGAAGCTTAGATTATTGATTTTAGATCTCTTATTTTCTAGTATATTCTTCCTTTAAAAAATTCTAAAAAGCATTTATTTACTTTTAGAGGGGAAGAATGGAAGAAACACCAGTGTGTTAGAGACACATGATTGGTTGCCTCTTGCACACCTCCAGCTGGGAACCTGGCCTGCAACCCAGGTGTGTGCCCTGACTGGGAATCGAACCTGTGACCTTTCCTTTTGCAGGCTGGTGCTCAATCCACTGAGTCACACCAACCAGGGCTCTAATATGTTCTTTGAATGCTGCAAATCTTCCTCTAGGCACTGCTTTTCTGGCATACCACAGACTTTGGTGAATCGCATTTTTATTTTCATTTAGTTCAAAATATTTTGAAATTTCTTCTTTAGACCATATGATATTTAGATGTGTATATTGTTTAATCTTGAAGTTTTTGGAAAATTTCTAGGTATCTCTATTATTGATTTCTAGTTTAATTCTATTGTGAATTTCCTTTGAAATCCAGGCTTCTGTGTGATCTGAGAGCAGGCAATGGATAATTTCTACTCTTTTAAATTTGTTAAGGTATGTTTAATGGCCCTGAATGTGGTTAATTTTGCAACTTGTTCATCTTTTTAACTTGTGGGACTGGGCCCTTCACCTGTGGGGGTCTGTGCTAACACTCCAGTTAGTGTCAGAATTGAATAGCGTGGTAGGACACTCATGTGGTATCCGAGAATTGTTTGATATGTGGAAAACCCGCATGTCTGGTGTCAGAAGTGAGGTGTGGTAGTCATATAAGAGTGAAGAAGAAACTCAGGGGTGTTTTTCTTAGTCTCGTTTTCCAGCCTCTACATCATTTCTGGACTGTGACATTCATTTGTACTGAGTCATGCACCACCTTTCAAAGTCATTTGTTCTGATTTTCCATCAAGTTCAGAATCAAAGCTCCTTGAGAGCTGGAATCATGTCCTGTCCTCCTTTGCAGTCTTCCCAGGGTCTGTCCCATGCTGCCTGTGGGGGGCGCTGGGTAAATATTTGATGAATGAGTAGATGGTACGAAGCAAAGCAGCTGTGAATGGGAGTCAAGGTAGGGTGTCCTCCAAGGGGAAAATGGAGTTTCCAACAGAGGCTTGCTCCCCCAGCAGGTCTGTCCCAGCAAATAGTTCTGGTGACACTGAATGCAGCCAGAATTGTTCTTTCCAACACAAGTCAAATCCCTGTGAGCAAGCGTGTCTTAAAATACAGAGGGTTAATGCATACTGAATGGAAGTGCATCTTTGTCTTGCATAAATCAAATGCATTCTTCCTCTGGGGCATGTCACATATTCGTGCTCTTGCATGTGCTGTTGCATTTGGTAGTAAAACAGTGGAAACCACTGATCTATTGGATAACTGGGCTTTGGGCGGGGGCCACCTCCCCATGATGTCCTGACCCCCTGGGCTCCCTGGGCTCATCTCAACTTTTATTGTTGCTCAAATTGAAGCCCCTTAAGAATATAAAGCAATTATTGTGTTTTTTTCCTAGAACATTTATCAGGAAGAAAGCACTTATAGTACACATTGTTTTCATAACTATTTACTTAGACCCCAGTTTCCACCTTTTATGAGGAGACTGCTTATTTAAAATTTTCATCTCTAGCTATTTTTCTGTCTTGTGTTCAAATTGGGAGGGGAAAAATCCTTCCTGATGCCCTAGTTCAGGAAATGTGGGCTGTGTAAAAGGGCATGAAATAGAGAAATTAAGAGTGGTCACACCTGTCCCTTTGAACTCTTCTCTTGGTTGTGCACCCTGAGTGCCATTGGTCA
This sequence comes from Anoura caudifer, assembly GCA_004027475.1. Taxonomy (NCBI): domain Eukaryota; kingdom Metazoa; phylum Chordata; class Mammalia; order Chiroptera; family Phyllostomidae; genus Anoura; species Anoura caudifer. The sequence goes on along the minus strand of PVKU01012282.1, from coordinate 27,924 downwards.
TGCATCCTGTAATTTTCCTCTAAGATATTTTAGCATAGACAGTGTAAAGTATTTGCATGTATGGGCCACTTTATTCTCCATCCTAGGAGTGGTTAGTTTATGTTTACAGTGTCACGAAGAGGAAGGCATACTCCAAGGGCAGGCAGAGTTAGCATTGTAAGGATGCTAAGTAAGAGTTTGCAGTTTAGCATCCTTTGTCCCAAATCTTCAACCATCTTCTCTGTAAATGTCTGCACTAGAGATTTGTTAGCATGAGGATGATTAGACATAACTTACTGAGGGAAATGAGTGGTGCTCATGATAATTGGAATATGTGGGCTGGTTAAACCCTGCCCGTGCTCCTCTGCTTTCCTGTGGACAGGGGTGTCTAGCAGGCTGTGTGTGCTCCTTGGGAGGATTGCCCTTGGCCATCTGCTGCATTTTGCATCCGCCTCTTAATTGAGAATTCTGTGTCTGGATCATGCAAGGTCCTCGAGGATGGCCTCATTGGCTGAGACACTCCACAGAGCTTCTGGGAACAGACTGTTTCATGCCTGCTTGCCAGGAAACATTGATTTGTGTGGCAGAATTGTGTGTGAAAACTGCTTTCATGGTGACGTGCCATCTGGTGGTGGCAAGGCCATGTGGATGGGACCCTTTTGCTCTTCCTCATCTCCAGAGGCCACCAACATCTAATGACAAGAGCGAGCTTAGCGTAGCAGGCTTGTCAGGCTCACACATATGTACAGTTTCTACCTTGCTCCTTCCACTTAAAGAATTCCCTCTGATCCCAGAGCCGAGAGCTGAGGAGATGGCCCAGGCCTCTGTGTCTGAGAGTTATAATCTTCTTACTCAGTAATTTATGCTCACCTTTTTCCATTGTTAAAATAGGTTACTATGATGCCTGGATAGCTGGTAAAACATCATTTCTGGGTGTGTCCGTGAAGTATCAGAAGAGATTAGCATTTGAATGAGTAGACCAAGTAAAGAACCCCTGCTGGTGGGTGCCATCCACTCTGTTGAAAGCCTGAACAGAACAAAGAGGCAGAAGGAGGGTGAATTCTCTCTGTTTTTGAGCTGAGATGTCCATCTCTTGGACATTGGGCTTCCTGGTTCTCAGGTTTTCAGATTCCAGGATTCAACACTGGTAGCTCCCCAGTTTTCAGGCCTTCGTTCTTAGGCTGAATCACACCACCTGCTTTTCGGGTTGTCCATTTTGCAGATGGCAGACTGCGGGGCTACTTAGTCTCCATAAGCACATGAGCCCATTCCTATCATAAATCTCCTCTTATGCAGGGTGGGGCAAAAGTAGCTTGAGAGTTGTGAATACACAAAACACAAAGCTTATTCTTGCGTTATTACTTAATTGTATTATTTCCCATGCAAACAACTGTCAAGCTACTTTTGCCCCACCCTGTGTATGTTATCGGTGCTGTCTCCTTGGAGAACACTAATACAGATACTTAAGTTGAGGATGTATATTTTTTCATAGATGGTTATTTTGGAGTTAAAAAATAATCAGTCTATTATGAACAATTGTTTGGCAAGGAAAATTAGCTTATTAATTAACCTGAGAGGAGATACGTATTAACAGCTTCAAACTCAGTCATTAAAAACACAAGGGCAACTTGTGAACGGTAACAGTCCTACTTAGAATTCTGAAGCAAGCCCCTGTGTAATTAGAAAATACATTGTTATGAAATTCAGAGAATTAATTAAAGTTAAAATTGGATGAAATACATTGAAGATATGTCCTTCGCCCATGTTTTGTCTCCAAGTGTTGTGTTTATTATATATCAATCTAAAACAGAAAATATGTTCCTTAATCTGCAGGCTCCTAGCAATTTTATCTTTCTTTCCCTTTAGATAAATTGTTTAGTTACTTTCATCATCTTCCTGGCACATTTTGAACAGTTTAGTGTACTAAAGTGAAAGAAACATGCTTAATAAAGTCAAATGACTTCTTTCTAATGTTACTTCAGTAAAAAATGAATCCTCCTAAGAATGGGAATGTACAATCGCATAAAACTTGCCTTTAGGCAAAGTTGTAATACATGCCCACTTTGTCATTCCGAGAACGAAGAGTTATTGCGGGCAGCACCAGCAAGCGCCTCTCTGAGTCCTGGGGACTCAAGCGCAGTTTGCAACCTCACAAAGTGAGCTCAGGCAGACCTCAAAGGTGACCAAGGTAGCTGGGGTCGGCACTCCTGCTTTAGAAGTTCAGGCTGCACTCCCAGAATGACCAGGACTGCCATCGGAAATGAAACTGTGTGTTGCTTCTAATGTGTTATCTCCATACAGAGAACAGACTAGAAATAAAAAAGTCCCAGGCAGAAGACAGCAAACCCATGAGGAATCTTGTATTCACTATTTAGTTCAACAAGCAAACCAAAAGTTGTTCCAAAATGTGGCATTTTTAGTTCAAGAAGGAGGGTTTTTGTTTGTGTTTTGATTTTAAATGTAAAGTCTTTTCCTGAAGGGTTCTAATGGTTATTTGGGAAAGCTCAATAGACTGCTCTTACTGAAATGAGTATTTTTGAGATTATCTTGGCGTCAGAAGAAGTGTGTATTTGAAAACAACAAAGCCCTACACCCGAGCGGCATTTCAGAAAATGTAGAGCGCTTTGCTCACTCCGTTCTCGCCCCAGTGACGCTGCTGCAGAAACGGCGTTTCCACTTCCTGTGTAAGTGTCTGGAGGCTCAGAGGAACGAGACTATTTGCCTAAAGGTTATGTACATAGTGGCGGATGATCAGCCTGAACCCACCAATTGCAACTCCAGCTTTATTTGGAAAGCACCTAAGTACCTCCCTTTGAAGAATTAGCTAAAGTAAAACATTGAGACCGTGCTTAGCCTTGGGGGAAGCAGCCGCCATTCCCACTGTTCCCACGTGCCGGTGTGTTCGCTGTAAAGTGCACGAATGCCGGGAGACCTGTCCTCTCGGAGCATCAGTGTCCACGCTCCTTTCCCGGATCATTTCTCGTGGATCAGAGCCCTGCCTCGGTCTCTCTCCTGAGCCCTGGAGTGATCATGCACACAGGTACAGGGTGGGGGAGGTGTTTAGCAAGCACTTCTGTGTTCCAGGATTGGGCTCACTGCTTGAGGAGACACAAAATAATCGGCGAGTGTAGAAAATGAGGTGATTGCTTAGAGTAAGGTGCTTAGAATATTGGCTTGAAGTACTTAGACCCAGAAAACATTGTCAAACAAGGTCGTGGTAAGATGACCAGTGTCTCATATATATATATTTTACAGAGCTATGCTACTTATTCTCTGTACCTTTTCCCCTCTCTCCTCCTCCCACTCCCCTGTTGCTAACCCTCCATGTGATCTCCATTTCTGTGTTTCTGCTCCTGTTCTACTTGTTTGCTTAGTTTGCTTTTGTTTTAGGTGTGGTTGTTAGTATCTGTGAGTTTGCTGTCTTTTTACTGTCCTATTTTTTATCTTCTTTTTCTTAGATAAGTCCCTTTAACATTTCATATAAAAAGGGCTTGGTGATGATGAACTCCTTGAACTTGACCGTATCTGAGAAGCGCTTTGTCTTCCCTTCCATTCTAAACAAAAGCTTTGCTGGATAGAGCAATCTTGGATATAGGTCCTTGACTTTCATGACTTGGAATACTTCTTTCCAGCCCCTTCTTGCCTGTAAGGTCTCTTTTGAGAAATCAGCTGACAGTCTGATGGGAACTCCTTTGTAGCTGACTGTGCCCTTATCCCTTGCTGCTTCCAGAATTCTCTCCTTCATTTTAATCTTGGCTAATGTAATGATGATGTGCCTTGGTGTGTTCCTCTTTGGGTCCAACTTCTTTGGGACTCTCTGAGCTTCCTGGACTTCCTGGACGTCTATTTCTTTTGCCAGATTGGGGAAGTTCTCCTTTATTACTTGTTCAAATAAGTTTTCCACTTGTTGCTCTTCCTCTTCCCCTTCCGGTACCCCTATAATTCGGATGTTGGGATGTTTAAAGATGTCCTGGAGGTTCCCAAGCCTCTCCTCATTTTTTTGAATTCTTGTTTCTTCCTTGTTTTCTGTTTGGTTGTTTCTTTCTTCCTTCTGGTCTACTCCATTGATTTGAGTCCCAGTTTTCCTCCCATCACTATTGGTTCCCTGTGTGTTTTTCCTCATTTCACTTATTGTAGCCTTCATTTGTTCATCTAATTTGCAATGAAAATCAACCAATTCTGTGAGCTTTCTAATCACCAGAGCTTTGAACTGTGCATCTGATAGGTTAGCTACCAGTGCTTTGAGCTGTGCATCTGATAGGCTGGCTATCTCTTGGTTGCTTAGATGAATTAGCTCTGGGGCTTTGATCTGTTCTCCTGTTTGAGCCATTTTTTTTGGGGGGGGGCAGGTCTGGTCGCTGCTGTTACATAGTGAGGGGGGCAGAGCCTTAGGTGTTCACCAGGATGGGGCAACCCAGTCGCAGAGTTGTGACACTGTGTGTGGGGTCAGAGTCTGAGAGCGAACAATGGCACTTGCTCCACTCTCTCAGATTCCAGTCCCCTCTGTCACTTTCCTCAAGCAAACTGGGCCCTTCTGATGCTGCTTTCCATGTGGGTGGGCCTTTGCACATTCTAGGACCTTGTGGGTATCTCCACCAAACTCTCCTGTGAGGCTGGGATTCTCTCCCAGCACTTCAATCCCTACAAGTGTTTTCAATTGGTGCCTCTGGGCTCCACTTCCTGGCACCGGGATCCTGTGCTGCACAGTCTCTCCGGCTGCCCGTTTTCACCTGGTCTGTCTGTGAGTGAATGTGTGACTGTGGTCAGCCGCCTTGTGCACCTCTTGTTCTGCTCTTTGCCTCCCTGAGCTCGGTAACTGCCACCTGTGCACCTGGGGTGTGCCCACCACTGCCTGCACATCTGGGACCACCAGCCACCACCTTTTCCTGGCTTGACCCGTCTCTGCCCCTCTTACTGATCTGGGTGAATTGTTGTCGGACTTCTGTACAATTCAATTTTCTATCTTTTCTGGTTGCTTTTTTTTTGGTTCTGTATTTTTGTTGTCCTTAATCTTGGTTGTGAGAGGAGGCACAGTGTGTCCACCTACGCCTCCATCTTGGCTGGAAGTCCCTCACATAATTTCTTTAGCCCTTGTGTTCTGGGTGCAAAGTAAGACCTTATGTGCAGAGGACTTTCTGTAGAAGGAGGTGGCTGAATGGTTGGCCAGGTCTGAACTGCTGGTGAGAGAAGGGAGGGCAAGTAACAACAGCAGGGCCTGGAGAGGTCGGACCGGTTTGGAGAGAGTACTGGAGCATCATTTGTGTAAACTGACCTCAGCCAATTAGGTTCTTTTTTTGGTAGATAACCAAGGTGGCTAAAGGTCAGCTCTTCTTTCATAACCTTAAAGCCACTTTCTCATGAATGCAGATCTCAGGCCAGGGTTTTTTGTTTGTTTGTTTGTTTTTTATCTTTTGTGTTATCTATCAAACAAATGTCTATTCACAAAAGACACAGGAGATCCAACCTGTAACACTGATGAAGTCCCAGTTCTTTGTGCTGTAGGCGTTCCCGTGTAACTAGATAAAGATATAACAACCTTTCGAGGCAGGCCCCATCTTTGCAAAAGCCTCTGCTTAGCCCAGGAAGCTGAGGGACCCGGCCCTCACTCTGTGCTGAAGGAGTGACCACAGACTTCTCTGGATTCATATTCCCCATACAGGAGTGGCGGTATTTCTGAGTATTTTTGCCAGTGCAGGTATGTTGAAGACCTTTAGTTTTGACAAAACTGATTTCTGACATTTGTCATGGAAGTTTTAGAGGCCATGGTTTTTACCAATAAGGAGCCACCCTTGACTCTGAGTTTGCTGATGTGCACAGTGCAGGCCAGTGGCTGAGGTCCGGGGAACAAGCCCTCGCCTAGCAGTCCTGATGGAGTGCTGGCTTCTCAACTCCATCAGACCATCGCTGGACTGTCCATTTTTTATTAGGGCAGCTGACCCCTCTACTGTTGTTTCTGTAATGAACAGGCACATACACAGTATCACTCAGTCTCTGATGAAATTATTTTAGGAGCATTCCAGACACTGTAATAAAGGTTGGTGGGCTGGGGCCGATTTGTTACAGGGTGCCCGGAAGGGCAGACTGCATATATTGGATTTGGAGAGAACAGATCTGTAACAGTTACTGCTCGCCTCCAAAACTTTGGGGAAAAAACAGTCAAGTTGACTATGGCACTGATTCTGAAGAAAATCTTACCTTCTGCTGGCTCTTCAAGGCAGCCCTGTTGCAGTGATCAGCCAGACTGCCCACTGCGCTGCTCAGCCACGATGAGGCACTGCAGGGGGTATTGACTTTCAAAGGCTATGGCGGCACTTTCATCTGTGCCATTTCCTCTGAAACAGAAGTTATTTTCTCTCACGACTGTGCATCATATTTGTAATAGCTTATTGATCAAAGCCAGGTCCACTTTCAAAGCAGGGAGGGAACCATGTGCCTTTCCTTGTGAGTTTTCCACCAGAAGGCACTGCCAACCCAGCTCTTCCGCATGAGCCATTGTGCACGTATGCTCGCCCCCCGACCTTGTCCCCCCACCCCCCAGACACACACACTCAATCATGCTTAGACACGAGAGAGCAAAGGGCTTCGGTCTAAAGGGACAGGGAGAGCTGCATTCCTTGCCCTGGGTAACTCAGAATGCTCTTTGTCAATCTTAGTCATACTTCTGCTCATCAAGAAATAACCTATCATTATGTGGTTTTCTCTAATTATAATAGCTGCTTATGTGGACCACTTTTTGGCATTCATGTTTTAAATTTTATAAAAATGTTGAATCTTAAGCACAGCAAGCCTGAAAGCCTCATTCTCCTGCTTTTGGGTGGAAGTTAGTGTAAGACAACTTTGCTTTGTATCTTGGCCAGAAATTTACTAACTGAACCACACAAAGAAACCTGCGGTGCTGTGGTTTCATTTACAAGGGGGCCTCCTGGCACGGAGGCTGACGACATGGTTTAGGAGTCTCCAGTGTCTAGTAACTCTGTTTCTAACCTGCCTTAATACTCAAGGTGACCAGAGTAGGATTAAGTTAATGTACACAGTTTGCTAGGGCTGCCATAACAAAGTATCACAGGCGAGGTGGCTTAAACAATAGCAATTTATTTCTTCACAATTCTGGAGGCTGGCGTCCAAGATGAAGGTGGAGGTTTAGTTTTCTTCTGAGGCCCCTCTCCTTGGAATGCACATGGCTGCTTTGTCACCATATTGTCATGTGTGTATATCCCTGGTGTCTCTTTGTGTGTTATATTTCTTCCTCTTTTTTTAATCCTTACCTGAGGATATGATTTTAGAGAAGGAGGGAGGGAGAGAAAGAAACATCAATTGGTTGCCTCCTGTATGAGTCCCAGCCAGGGGTGGAATGTGCAACCTAGATATGTGCCCTGACTGGGGATCGAACCCACAACCCTTTTGTTGTACAGGACAATGATCCCACCAACAGAGCCACCCAGCCAGGGCCATTGTTTCTCCTCTTACAAGGACACCAGTCAGATTGTATTAGGGCCCATGCTAAAGACTTGTTTTAACTTAATTACTTCTTTAAAGACCTAGTCTCCAGATACAGTCACATTCTGAGGTATTAAGGGTTAGGACTTCAACATAGGAATTTTGGGAGAACATAATTCAGTCCCTCATACTCTAGTACAGATATTAATAATGACCATCCCCACTCCCTCCCATCTGCCAGGAGTCATCATACTTCAAACTTCCCTGAGCTCCTACAGGCTGTTAGGTGCTATATGTCAGGGTGGTTCTTAAACCCATCTGATCTTTGGCCTCTGGGCAGTTTTTACAGGTACACATGGGACGCTCCCTCCCCTCCCATCCAGGGTCCTATGCAGTAGACAGGTCTTAGGACTCCATATTGGTTTTACAAAAGTAGAAAACCCCTCAGGGGACAGGTGTACAAACATGAACATGCATTTCTTTGTAAGTCTTTCCATCTGGGAAGGGAGCTGGGGAACTACAGTGGGTGGAGACTTTGAAACTATTTGGATTTATTATGTGTATGATTTTCAGTAAAGTATTTATTAAATTAAAAATAAAAACATTTTCTCCAGTGGATCTCTTGACCATTTCAATGGTAAAACTACAGTTGAATGGACTCTGAACTAGAGGAACTTATAGTTTAAGACCAACACCCATCTGAGCTAAGGACTTTGGAGATGGGGTCTCAGCTGGGCCCTGGGGTGATGCAGATAATACTGATGGATTCACAGACAGAAGCACAGGTGGTTCAAGTGATCTATGAGATTATGGATAGGGGGAGCGTGAAATGGAAATCCGGGCCAACCAAGTCATCACCCAGAATTCAGTGTGGGGCAAAAGTAGGTTTACAGTTGTGAGTACACAAAGCACGGTTTATTCTTATATTGTTATTTAGTAATTATGGTGTTATTTTCCATGTGAACAACTGCAAACCTACTTTTGCTCCACCCTGTATTTGTAGAGGAAGGCAGGAGGTGGGACCTGCCAAGATTTCTCGAGCCACTAGGCTTGGTGGTCCTTGACGTGGGCTGCACATGAGAATTATCCGGGGAACATTACAAATGCTGCTCCCTGTTCCAGAGATCCTGATGGCCTTGTTCCGGTAGAGATGCAGGTGTCGCCAGTTTATAAAAGCTGCCCGAGTGACTCTGATGCGGGGTACATGGCCTTGGCTGGTGCCCAGTCAGTGGTCAGGTCTGTCCTGCGCGCTGCTGGGAGTGACAACAGGACGAATGAATGCAGGGCTCCGCTACGGGAGTCATTCCTTATCAGTGAAGAGATAAGCAAATAGAATGGGCCTTAGTCTTCTGAAGAAGGGCTGTCTTCTTGAGTGTAAGACTCTTGTAACAAAAGCGGCTTCCACAGCTCAGTGAGCAAGGAGTTGGTTCTAATGGAAAGAATGGGTAGAGAAGTCCCTTTTCCCAGACCAGTTCTAGACTGAGTGGTTGGGTGCCAAGGGCAGGGCATCAAGGAGGAGACATGCAGTAAATATCACTGGTTCTCAGTCTTGTTTGGATGTTGGGAAGCTTTAAACATGACTGATCGCTGGGGATCTCCTTTAGGTTGGCATGTATGATGCAGGGCTCATCCTGCCCACCAGCATTTTCTGAATTTCCCCTACATGGTTCCAATATACAGCAAAGTGTAGGAATCGCTGACCCACCAATGATGTAATTGGAGAGGAAGGCACGGGAAGAAAAGTTCGACAATGCCTGGGACCTGTCACAGGGAAGAGTTCTCTACACCCTGAGAAACAAGAAAGAAGGTTGTTGGGCCACAGGTGTGTGAAGAGGGTGTGTGAAGAGTCCATTAGCACCTTCAGCACATTCAAGTTCATTTAGCATTTCAAAGACTGAGCTGGTGCACTCAGGTTAGAATGTTTCTCACGCCTGCCTATAAGGATGGCTCTTCTGCTTTGAAATCTAGGCCAAGAGGCTGGCTGCCCAAGAGTAAGAAGAAAAAAATGAAGTGAAAGAAGAAAAATTCTGAAGTCTGACCCTTCTGGGTCAGAAGATTGTGGGGAGAAGGATTAAGAGAGAGGGTAGAGAAAGGAGCATGTGTTGGGGACCACGTGGATTCTGGCAGGGTGGTGGCACTCCAAATGTGTAACAGCCCATACAGAACCTGGAGTGGACTATGAGGTAGGCAGCCCACAGGAGCCTGGGGGAGCCAGAAGTGGTGAGGTGAAACACTTTGGGGTCAGACCACCAAGCTTTACCCCTGTCACGGGCAGTTAGTAGGGGGAACGCCTGGGGAGACTTGGGGTACAGACGTTCTTCAATATTTTAACACCTGGTTCCACTGCCGTGGTGCGTGCTGGCTGAAATTGAGCTCTGGTCTACTAGCTGTTCCCTGGGCTTCTGTCTGCGAGGAGGGGGTGAATGCTTGCCTGCTAGATGAGCCAGAGGGACATGGAGGGCTGGGGACTTTGGCTCACCGCTGGGTTCTGGGAAGCACAGCACTCATGTGGAAGTTAAGTACTCCTGGTGGCTTAGCATGGCCTAGTGAAGGCAGAGCCGCAGCTGAGCCCTCTCCGGCCGCCTTCCACACTCATAACTCGTGGGGGGGGCCCAGAGTGTTCACAGGCTCCTGGCCCAGAGAGCTCTGTTCATGTGGCTTGTATCAAGAAGGGTTTACTATATTAGGAATTACTTGATTTTATTTATTGATTTTGGAAAAAAAAAAAAAAAAGGAAGGGAGAGAGAGAGAAACATTGATTTGTTGTCTCACTTATTTATGCATTCATTGATTGGTCCTTGTATGTGCCCTGACCGGGGCCAGAACTGGCAGCCTCGGTGGGTGAAGACAACGCTCTAACCCACTGGGATACCCAGCCAGGGCTGGAAGTTGATTTTTAACATATATTTAGTGATTCCTTAAAGGCAACAATAAATATTACATGGTAATGTGAATAACATGTTTCTATGAAAAAATAGTGATATTTTCCAAAACAAAACCTATTTGTTGAGAGATTGGCATTGTTTTGCCTTTCTTTCTGTGCATCTCTTTACTGGAAGGCAGCAGCAGTCTCACACCTGCTTCTGTTCTCAGCCTTGAGATTTGTTGTTTTCCAGGTATGTGGCTGTTAAAGGGATTATTTAATGTTTTTTTTTTTCCCAGATAATTGCAGATATTCTTCTTTGATATTGCATCAGAATTCCACTGTAGACTAGTGAGAGAATGAGATTTTAAAAGCCAAATAGTGACTTAATATTGTTACAGAAATAGCTTTGACTTTGTGGGCCCTTGAAACAAATGGTCACAGGACCCTAAGGGGTCCCCAGGTGGCACTCTGAGGATTGTTGAGGCAGCAGAAAAAGAGCCCCTTGAAAGGGGACATCCACTTGGAAGAATGGATTTCAAGCAAACCTTGTATAATCAAATTTCGCTTATAATTTCACCTGTGCATTTCTTGTTTTCATAGTCCTCTGTTGAAGCCAATATGTGGTCATGCAAGTAGGTCAGAGCAGCCCTCCAAAAACCAGGGCCAGGCAATTTCATCAGGTCAGTAATTTAAAACTTTGACTTGTTAAATGGGGGGAAAAAAAACCACAATCTAAACAAAACAATAGTACAGGGCTAACAAAAGAGGATTCTTTTATATGTTTAAAATGTTAATTTTTAATAGGCTTTGTGTTGTTCTTGCCAAATATTTTTTTTTCCTATATGTCACTTATAAGAGAATGGATGAGATTATCAAATTAGGCATTTAGGTAGACCATGTGATGTGCTTTACTCTTTTGGAACGGCAGCATGAGCCCTGAAATGATGTCTGTAATGGCGTTTGGAACCTGGGGAAGGAGGGTGCACTGCCGAGCAAATGATAGGTAAGAATGGATTTAAAAGTGAGAGCGTGTAGGGTCTGATGAAGTTGCTTGGGGTTTTCAGGTATTGGTGGGGAGGAGCAGTTCCTTAAGAGCTAGGTAGATTAAGTTTTAGGGTGAATTTGAGAGTGAAATCTTAGAGCCGGCAAGGTTGAGGTTACGGGTAGATAAGCTGGTAAAGTACCTGAACTGGGGATTATAGCAGATTAGTAGCTTCGTGCCGTTAACCACTACGCTGCCTTTTGTGAGAGGGCCTTGTGGTGTGTTTTTACCTTTGCATCTCTATTTCCTCTGCAGGTGTATCCAACTCAAGTTGGCCATGAACTTGAGGGATTTCTGAACGTTGGATCCTGTGTCCCTTTTCCTTCCCACCCTATATTTTTATCCTTAAGGGATCTCTGCTGTACCTATAGCTTCATTACCCCTTAAAGCCAGTTGTCTTACAAATTTTTTTCTTTAGCTCCGACTTTTCATTGACTCCTATCTTAAATGGCCTCCCTGACATTTGTACTGAGATATCTCACATATACCTTACATTCCACTCGTCTGAAAGCAGATGCATGCCCTGCCACCATGCCTGCTCATCGTCTTGTCTTGCACATGGTCATGAACATCACCACTGGCCATTCAAGTTTCTAGTTAGAGAGCACAGGGGCCTTGCTGGCCCTCCTTTGTCCTCAGCCCTGTTTAATCCTCTCCCCAGTTTTGATGACTCCACATTCACTTCCTAGACTCCACCCCTAACTCAGGTCCAGCCAAGGTGCCACTGTTTCTTACGAGACTTTGGCATCTGCCTTCCAACATCTCTTTGCATCCACTATTGTTCCAAAACAATGTGCTCCACACAATACAGCCAGAATCACCACTTGAAAATGCAAAAATACAAATCTGGTTAGGCAGTCTGACCTCCTAACAAACATTGCCCCCCCCCTCCCCCCGCCGCCACACACACACACACACAGAGTAATGATTTAAAACTGTAAGCTCAGTGTCTTATCTCAAGATGGAAGCCCTGCTCCCCTGGTGGAGCATGGGATTCAAACTGTGTTTGGTTTGTTGAGCTGCAGCTGGAATGCTGGGCGTCTCCCCCCATGGATAGGTGGTCCTGGGTCAGCCAGAGATGTGGATAGAGCTCATGCACAGAGCTGGGGTTCTCCTTCTCCCTACTGGATATCCCCACTTGTTTCCTAGCTGCTGGGGTTGCCCTCTCTCTGTGCCCCTGTCTGCAACCCACGAAGACTTCAGTGTTTTATCTCTGCACAGTGAGAGCTTCCCTCAGAGAAGGAGAAAAAATGGGAGACTCATCCAGTTTCTTTCCCTTTTCCAAATATCAACCCCCTCCAGTATCTGCCTGTTGTAGCACCTTCAGGCACTTACTTATTATATCCCATCCTGAATTTGTAGTTTTTTCCTATAGCTTGAAGGAGTGTTTTATAGTTTGATGGAAGGTTGGTCCTATGGGAGCTGCTGAGGCATTATCAGAAAGACCAGCTCAAATCTGAAATTCTCCATTTGGCCTTCCAGCTTCTGCACAACCTGTCTTTTATGTGCTCTTCTATATTCACCCCAGAAATGTTCCCCCAAACTCTTCATTTCAGCCACACTCACCTATTTTTGTTTTCTCAAAGGTGCGCCCTTCTTCTGCCATCTTGGCGTTCATGCTTTCTTGGCCATCCCACCCCTAGACCTGAGAGCTCCCTCCCATTCCTCACCTTACCTCACCTCTACATTGTTGAAAATGGAAGCTCTTTCTTTAGGAAAGTCAGGGCTCCCTCAGAAAGGGCTTCCTTTCTCCCCTCTGGGTCATTCCCCCATGACGTATGTGAGTACCTTTGTAGCATTTATACTGACTGTAATTTGGTGTCCATTTCTGAAACTCTAATTCGGGTCCATTTCCCCAGTCAGACTGCAGGCTAGTGAAATCTGGGACCATTTGCAGGGTTGATGATGTGACATTCTCCCACTACTGCATACAACTCCAGGTGTACCCCACAAAGTGCACCCCTAGCAGTCTGCAGGCTTGTGCACAAGGCTCTCAAATATATGCATTATGGATGGATTAATTTTTTTTAAATAATTCAGTATGTGGAAGGTTCAGGAGACTAGAAGCCTTTTCCTATTTTTCAGAAGCTTTTGAATTGAGAGCACTTAGTTGTTCAAGCTTCAGGGCAGTGACTGAACAGAGAAATGTAGGCAAGGTTAAATAAATTTTTTGGAAATTCACTCTTTGTGACTGTTAACCCTTTGTCAGTAGAATTAGAGCCAGAGGGGAAAAGGGAGACTTGTAGGGTGTTTCAGAACCAGGCAGCCATCATGAAACTCAGCCAAAAGATTGTCCCAAATGCAATGGCAGGGACAAAGGGGCATTGGAGAAGGAAGGGTGGCCTGGGGAGGGGGCGGTCCTGGTGGGAGTGGAAAGTGGGAGGCTCTGTGGTTATGGGTTGGGCCTGTGATTCTCTTTGGACCATCCAGCTCTTGTCTAAGCCCCAGCTATGCCAGCTTCAGGTTGGTCCAGGGCAGTGGGCAGTTTCCACCCTTGGCCCCTCCTCCCACATCCTTGTCCCCTCCTCCCACATCCTTGTCATGCTGCTTGCTTCTTACCCACTTTCTTGGAGTAGTCCTAGTCAGCTTTCAAGATTCTGCTCCGAGTTCCCTCCATTGTCTTTTCTTTTCAGGCAAGCCAATCCCTTCTTTCTTTTATGACTGTGCTATATCCATACATTTGTCGACTTCCTGGCTATGCTTATTATAACTCTTATCACAATTTTATTTATATATGGTTTTTCCCTGCTGGGCTGTAAGCTCCCTGTGTTATTTACCTTTTACCCCTAGTGTTAGCTCAGTTGAAAGCACACAGTAAATGTTGCATAAATAACTATGGTTGGAACAAATGAATAACGTGAGTGACAGGTGATTGGTTGTGGTTCAGGGGGTTTGGGACACCGCCTTTGGAATACAGGTGGTAGAGAAGCCTTTAGTGAGGAGTGCTGGGGAATGACAAATGCAACATAGGGATAGACAACCAAAGCTGTGTGGAATGAATGTGGTAGGAGATACAGGAGGAAAGGATCTGAAGTTCTCTGTGACCAGGATGCTGATGAAACTGGGAGAGGCACAGTGAAATTTGTTGGGAGTTAAAACATGAGGCATGTTTCAAAATCATTCAAAATCTTTGTAGTGGAAGGCAAGGCTGATACTCAGTGACTTTGCATTAATATGGTTCTGTTGGTTGTTATAACATGAACTAGTTTCATGCCAGTTGACTAATAGATACTGTCAAAAAGTAAACATTACACAATTTGTAATTTCATGTATTATTAAGATATGGCATGATCAATTTACCATTTAGTTAAAATCAAAATAATGGGTGGATATGGACAACAGAGACTCTCAAATCCTGCTGGTATAATGTAAATTGTTTCCATTCCTTTGGAAAACAGTTTGACATATCCACTCAGGTAGACACATATATTTGATGCCTTAGCAATCTTACCCCCAACAGTAATTTGTACACGTGGGCACCAAAGACATGTATGAAACTATTCCCAGTGGCATGGGTCACAGTGGTCCTAGCTGGAAGCAACCCAAATGTCTATCAATGGTAAAATGGATAAATTCTGGTAAACTCACACAGTAGATTTCTATATATCTATGCCTTCTATACACTAGAAAAATGTCTCTTTTTCATATTATATTGTTCAGAAATTATCCAGCCATATACTATGAAAAAGAGACATTTATTGAAGAAGATACAGATACAAGAAACATTGTACATAGGATGACATTTCAGTCCCCTTCAATATAGGCACCGGGGGACCTCACACAGTTCTTCCAGTCTCCATCAGCAGCCCCATTGTATATTACTGAATCTCATCGATGGTCTGACATTTCAAAGGTGATCTTAGTTTGGGGAAAAGACAGAAGTTCACAGGGTGCCAAATCTGGGCTGTAGGTGGCTGAGTCACCTGGGTGATTTGATGTTTTGTCAGAAATCTCTGCAGGAGGGTGCATTGTCATGAGGAAGCTGCCAATCACCAGTTGCCCATAGCTCTGGCCTTCTGAATCATCTGAATAGTTTCCTCAGAGGAATGTTCAAGCTTAACACATATTTGATGCAGATTCATTGCTCTACTAGCTCAGTCCTTTTGAGTGTGACAGCCACACAGTACACATGCTCACTCAATGGCATCTACTGCCCTCACTGATAAGTACAGTGAAGTTGTCATTGTTCATGCGTGCACATTCCAGTCCCCTCTCCTTGGCTGCCAGGTGACACTGCTGTCACACAAACTGTTCTCACTATATTAACAATGGTTGGACTTTTTTCTGGACAGACCTTGGATCCATGAAGATCAGTGAAATACTGCAGCATAAAACAATGTGGACAAACTTCATGACGTAATGCCATAAGAAAGGAACTAGACAGAAGAGAATATTGTATGGTGAGATTCACCATTTCTGTAAAGCTTAAAAGAAAGAAAGGGAAATCTTTTGGTGTTAAAGGCCAGGAGGATGCTTACATTTAGGGAAAATTTGAGGGGGGGGGTAGCAATGGGAGGAGGCTTAAACAGCCTTCTTGGATGTGAAATGTTCTATTTCTGGACCTACCTGATGGTTACGTGGGTGTTTTCCTTTTGATAATTCATTGAAATGTACACATAGGCTTTGTAATGTCTGCATATGTGTGCTAAACTGCAATAAAAGAGCTTATTTTATAAATGTACATACTATATCTTAAGTTAATAAAAGGATATGTGCTGTTCTCAGTTTTACTCACATCCTTTTTCGGTGAGAAACCCAGTTCTTTGATATCGCTAGTAATTTCACTGATTTTTTTCCCAAAATACTTTTTCTTATTTACAAATGGATTTTCAAATGAGCACTTTGCTAATTCATCACACAAATGCTTTCCTTCCTTCAAAGGTCGATTTGTTGCAAGATATTCCTTCCCCACCCCACCTTTTCCGACTCAATGGCTTCCACATAGACTTCAGTTGATCAACTCTTTTCTTTCTCTTAAAGGATAAATTTACATTTTAATTGAGCACTGCTATAAAACTATCAATGAAATTGTACCTTCCCATATTTTAGCTTCTTCCTCCCTGCAACTTATATCATTTCTAGATCTACTCTTTAAAAGCAAATCCAAACTTAACATCACATAACTGAAAATGTTAGGTCAGCGTCGATTAGAGCGATGGTGCAGAAGCAGTTATGGTGCATAATCGCAGGAGACGCGATGCTGGCGCCCTAAATAATTTGTGCTCCCCTGCAGCGTGGTATCTGCATAAAGCCAAAGCAAGGAATTCACATTCTCTCCAGTTAGCCAAGTCAGCAGTCTTTGAATTTCCAAGTGATCACAAATCTTGTGTTTTTACCAAATGACTGCACTTACATTTAACTTTTCTTTAAAAAAGAAATCATAACTTCATAATTGTCTAGAAATGAAAATTTCACTGGCCCTCTATAACCGATTGAACATTAGAGAGGCAGCAGAGTGCATGATGGAAGCATGGGCTCAGGCTCAGACTCCAGCCCACGCAGTAACTGAGTGACCTTCGGTGGGCCACTGCTCCTTTGGTATGTTCGTTTCTTTGTAAACAGTGGTCGTTGTGAGGGTGAAGAGTTAGACATGAATACTGCCTCGAATGGTGCCTGGTGCACAGCAGGTGCTCAACTATGCTGATCATTTTGTTGGTTTTGTGCCACTGTTACATTTGTTTTGCAACCAGCGAACTGTTAGGACTGAGAGTGAATGTCAATTTAGAATGTAAAGCCAATTTCTTTGCAGATCCATGTGACAACAAAAAGGACAGTAATAGGGAGTGTAAAAAAGTGATTTTTGACATACAGCTATTTCCTAGGAAAAAGTCAGGGCTTTAGAAGCTAACATTTAAATAAGGGTTATTGGCTGAGAGAAAGAAATTAGAGTTGGTGAAAGTGACTACTGCTGATCTCCAAGCTGACAGATAGTAACAGTTGGGGTGGCAGGACAGGCAGAATCTAATCACTGTGAGTCCTGTGTAATGATTCCAGAGTAATCAATAATAGTAATTATTGTTTCATAATGTAACAGTTAAAAACAAAGGCATCAAATCACACATTCCATTATATTAAGCGCTTGAGAAAGCTTGGCCGAGAGCCTCATAGCTGCCTACCTGACCCACCACTGACCATAGACACGTGTGAGCCCAGCTAGGACCAGAAGAAGTCCCACCTGGCCCAGAGGTTCAGCGAAGATAAAACATTTTTATAATTTAAGCCCCATAATTTTTGCTGCAGCTTGTTACAAAGCAGTAGTAGCTGATGCAATCAATCAATTCTATCTATAAGGGTTGAGAAGGTTTGTCTTTAAATATTAGTAACATGTTCTTAAGGTCTTCAGACTCTCCAGTCTCTGTCACTAAATACATGATATCTACCACAAAGTATGCTTCCTGGTTCCAAGTTTGGTTTTTTAGTGTGTCCCTCATCTGAGCCTGACATGGCCCTCAGTCTCTGTCCTGACTCTGCCAGCACATGGTATCTCTGGTCATTAACTTGGTATCAGCCCTTCCTCACACAATTTGCACTGATACCGAATGCCGGCCTTCATCCTTACCTGCCTCTGAACTCTCAGTGTCTGGCTTTGGGTGACCTATGCTGCTGTCTCTGCTGCCCTTACATTGGCACCGGTTGCGTGGAGGAGTCTGTGCTGTTGTCTGCACCAGGAATTCTCACCCAGGGACAGTTTTGCTCCCTGGCAGACTTTTGGTAATGTCAGGAGATGGTTTTGGTTGCCATAACTGGGGGAGGTGGTGCTGTTGGCATCTAGTGGATAGAAGCTACAGATGCTACTCAACATTTTATAAGATAGGAGAGCTCTCCTGCAACAAGAGTTGCCCCGCAAAAGTATCAGTAGTGCCGAGACTGAGAAATCTAGTCTAGACCTATCGTGAGGAGAGTTCTTCCGACAGTGAAGTTGCTGTTCTCCAACAGCTGTCCTCAGGTCGCCATCTCTCCCTGTCTCAGCTATCCTTTTAGCAAGTCTCAGGAGCAAAGCCTCCTTCTCTCTGATAAACTGTGGTTCGTCCAACTCAGCCAAAATTCCTCACAGACTGTGCGGGAGGCTTTTGGAGATCCTGTCTCAGTCTCCAGCTTAGCCAGCTTCAAGACTACCCATAAGAATACCAAGATTACGCAGAGATGAATCCATAATTCTGTAGCTTGGGAACTTTTCAAGGATTCTTACAGAAGATAAATGTTTTTCCCCTTTAATTATATCTTAAGTATGATTGAACTTAACAACTGGTGGATTTAAACACAATAGTAATGGCTTTTTCCAGTGGAGTTTGGGTTTGTGGAATTTGATTTTATTACATGTACTCTGTGCCTTCAGGGGACTGTGACTTTGTCTTTATTGCTGATAAAGGAAAAACCAAAGCCTACCCTGAAGAAGAATATCTGTGTCCTGGTTAGATACATGGGGACATCCTGGTTGTCTGTTTTCTATCAGTTATAAACAGAAAGCTCTAATGATACAGAGCCTCTGGTCCTTTAGTAAAAGAATGCGCCAGATAACGCCTTGACCACCTCCAAGAGATGGCTCACACAGGCAGAGAGAGAGCTGCAGACATTTTACCACACAATTTTGCCTTAACCAAATTCCCGAAACTTGTGCTGTGTGCCTCACTGACATATTCTAGTTTGCCTACAGAGATCGCATGCTTATCAGAGAAGCAGGGCCCAAGCAAGCAGCGTGGCGTATGGGGGTTAGTCTAGGAATGAGGAATCAGACCTCACAAATACGTGCTGCAGGCACGCCCATGCTGGTAGTTGCCACCGTGTCTGGTTTCTACACCGAGGGCTGAACACGAAGTCCTGTAGGCCCACCAGAATGACGGTTGCAGGGGACAGCTGGATGTGGATGGGAATGTGGATGACCTGGAACACCCAGAGCTGAGAAGACAAACTGGAACTCACGGGTGTCCCTTGACATCTCCGTCCATACCTAGGACGACCTGCGGAGAGGCGGGTGCCCCTGCAGTGGAGCTGCCTTGCCTGTGTGCCTGCCCCATTCTTCTGAAAAATGGCGGGAGGAGCCCCGGAGGCCCCTGCAGTCAGGACTGCTGATTTCTCGTTTTGCTGCAGACTGCACGACAGCCCAGTTAACATTTTGATGCTCTGTTCCTCACATATATTTCTGCATTAATTTTTAATTAAAGATCACCTCAGTATAACATTAATCCTGATCACTGAGTTTTTTGGTGTCCCCTTACAACCTGCACCCCCAGGCAACTGCCTCATCCACCTGATCCTTGTTTCACTCTGCCTGTGGAAACTGGAAGCCCTGGGATTCGAGTGCCGCCCTGCACCATCAAGGTGAGGGGGGTGACAGTGTGTGAGCTGCCACTGTGCCTGGAACCCTGTGCCCATCCTCAGAGAGTAAAAGGATAAAGCTCCTATTTCACTCCTGCATTCCAGATCTCAGGCCAAATGTCCCTGGTGGCCAGCACTAACCTAGGACCACACAGGGAAGAGAACGCTGCGAATTGTGTGTTTAGCTTAGTTTAGGTGACAAAGCTCAAACATCCCAACATGTTTCATGATTTCATTCTGTGTGAATGGTGTTGCTGAAGACCTGTAGGTTGTTCCAAAAGGTTCTCTAAAAGCACATCACAGGAAGCTCGGTGGCTCCCCATGGTCCTACCCTATTTACTACGCTTAGAACCCATTGCAGCTACAACTTGAGAGCTGCAAAGCAAGAAAGATGAGGTGGACACATGACCTAAGTATAAACGACCCCAAAGTGAAGACAGATAGATAGCTTCGGAAGGCACATTTTGGTTAAGAGATCTGACAGCTGCTCTTAGACACAGTGTTCTTGGTTCATTTCCAAATGTCACCAGATTTTCTTTGCTAGGTGCCCAGTTCTGTTTGGATGGTCATGCTTGTGGAGTCTGAAGAAGTGGCTCAGGGCTCTCTAATGAGCAAAATTGTTGTGATGATAAGGACCCATGCTTCTGGAACTGCTCTGTAGGATATGGTCCCATTGGTGGTGCTGCTCAGTGTGGGAGGAGGATCCTCATGAAACCCTCACTGAAGAGGAGACAATCGCGGGACTCTTGGTGTTTCAGCACCATAATGCCCTGGACGCACTTCAAGAAGGACCATTTCATATCGCATTCCACTCCTGGCTGATCAGCGTGATGTTGAAGTGGCTGTGCTTGTTTTCTGGACCCATGAATTAACCGAAAGCCCCAAACAACTCATGTTTCTCTTACGGGGCAGTGAGAATTTCGGCATCCAGGGGAGCCAGGTTTAGTGGATTATGCCTAATTCTGGTGGAGGGAAAGGACAGCCCTGGTGTACTGCATCCTCCTCTGGTTTCTTCCCCCAGCGGGATTTTGATACATTTCTCCAGCAGGAGGTGAACAGCAGCTGACATCGGGAACCCTTTTCTTTCCTCTAACCTATGGTAAGAACTTGAAACTCGTGCTCTTCTGTTGATGTTTTGTTTGGAGGAAAAGGGAGATGCCTTATAGAAAATCAGGAAACAGAAAGAACAACTTTTAGACTTTTATCTCAGCGGGAAATCCATGCTGAGTTCAGATACGTTCAGTGGTCCCCAGACAGAAATTTGCAAACACTCCCAGCTGTTTAATTTCAGTCAGTTCTGTGAAGATGAGGGCAGCTCCAAGCACAAGCGTGTCAGCCAGTCGCTGGAGGATGGCGGCTTATCCTCTGACAAAGGCCAGATCACCCCGAGCGGGGAGCCAGAGAATGCCGACGCCACTGATGACAGGATTAGTTCTTGGATGCACTTCTAAATGTATCAATCAGGAGACTGCACACATGTCTTTTAATACCTGTGGTGACTGGCTATTGAAGAAGTACATAGAATCAAAAGGGAGAAAGATGCATGTTTTGCATTTGTATGGAATTTTATTCACAAGGGCAGTATTAAAATTTACTGGTAAGTTGGAAATATTTCTAAACTTTCTTCTGGCTCCAGGAAGAGGGAAGGAGAGGGGTTAATAAAGAATAGGAAACAGAATTTAGAGAGAAAACCCAACTACTTTTTACAAAAATAAGAACATGCTTAAATGTTTAATCGTCTTGAACACTGGGTTTCAAGAGAAGATTTTTGTGCAAATGAAAGAAAGCTCGGTGTCATATGCCCACTGCTGGAGGAGGCTAACATCTGAGTAATTATATTTGAACCAGGAGCATTCGCAGACCATGGTTTCATATTCCTGTCTAAAGAGTCGGGCAGAAATAAGGAGGAGGAAGGGCATTAAGTGTGCATTTCGAGAACTCTATATTCCTTGTGGCATGTGTAGACACATTTGGGACCAATCTGTATCCCGAGTAGTGGAGGTGCCTTTGTTCCTTCTTTCCTTGAATAAACACCTGGGAATTGAACATGTGTGAGTGCTCAGCTCACCACATTTAAAGACAAGGAATATTCTTTATGTTCTCTGTAACTGTACAGCCTTCCTTAGTTTTTCAGTCACTTCCCACTTCTGATATTTCTTCTGCAACTGTTGTCACTGTCACCTTTAGACCCTCCTGGGAAGTTGTAACTGTAACTTTTAAAATTAAGAAGTCATCATGATTTGCATTTTTAGGTTAGTTCTTAACATCTGTTTTCCATAAAAGATACTTCTGCAAAGTCCATTTGGGAAGGTTTTATTTAATAATAGTATTTTTGAAAACCTACTAGCAAAGGCAGTGTTCACTAAAAATAGAATGGCAGAAAGACTGTTGCTGGGGTGTGACAGATTTTGCTTTAGGACTTAGGTAGAATGTTGCACGTGGTTTCTGGAAGGATGGATTTCTAGCCAAACTTGGAAGAGGACAACTGTGGACTTCAGCAGTCATAACTGCAGGGAGAAGAGATGAACAGATCTGGAATTCCCATTTTAATGATAACGTGAAGAAGTGAATGCAGGAATAGTCTCGCTGCTCTCCTCTAAGGTATACCTCGCCATGCCTTTGGAATGCAGCCACTTACTGGTCCACCCTCTCAGAATGTTTGCTGCATATTTGGACCCCTCAAACATCTTTTGGTTTGATACCCTTTCCCCCTACGTTTCTCAGAGTCCAGCTTCCTTATGCAGGTAGTTGGCCCCTGTGAGTTCCAGATCTTTGTCCTTCTGTAGTTGTCCAAGCAGGAAATGGTTCTTCCCCACCTGCTCTTCCCTGGATTCTGGGTGTCTGCTCAGCCTCAGGGGTTCCAGTTGCCTGGAGAGGATGCTTCTCTCTCTGTGGGGCTCAGCAGAGAGCTGGAGGTGGAGCAGAGCCCCTTCCTGTTTTCAAACCTGGCCTCTCCAGTCCCCTAGTCACCACCACACCCGATTTTACAAATGACTTCCCTGAAGAGTTGGGGCAGTTTCTGATGGGAATGCAGGAATGCAGAGATTAAACCTAGCTGCTAACCAGGACAGTTGGCAGAGGTCTATGAAATGGCATCTAAGGGGTTAAACACTTTCCAAAGGAGTCCACCATAACCCTCCCTGAGAAGATTCACCTGCCACCCTGCCCACTTTATGTCAATCATTAAATACCTCTGTCTTCTAACATACTACATGGAATCGCTACTCACTTTTGGGGAATCCTACCTGCCCCACTTCCCATGTATGCCACTTCCTCTCTGAGCAGTCCTCGCATCTGAGATATTCAGTCATGGCCTACACCATGGAGTTTCAGCAGAATGGTCAATGCTGGTCACTGATGCACTAAGTTCTTCCTTATCAAACCTGGAACAGTTCCTGGGGAGCGGCTGTAGGATTTCACCCCACATGATGGACTAGTGGGGCACAGACCCTATGCAGCCCTCACAGCCTTGTGAGTGCCTGCATGCTGTTTCTTTTCTGTCCTGTGGGTTGGACCAAGCTCACCCAAGTATGTCTCCCAGGGACTAACACTGTTTCCCGGGGACCAGGTAGTCTAGAGATGAAGTTGCAAGCCAGCAGCACAGGGCTTGAAGTTACCTGATAGCCTTATTTGACTTGGCCAGCATAGTTGTAAAAATACCTAAATTTGAATGCCGTTGGTAGGACATCCCCTTTCCAGTTCACCAAGTTCCTCAACACCCCCATTGGCTCCTGCCCACCCTCTGGGTAACTTTACCTGCTTGGTTCCTACAGCCATGTACTCAAAGGGAGGAAGGAAATGATGCCTAACTGTCCCCTAATTTTCAAAATGCCTCCCCCTTCTATGAGGTCTGGGACAGCATTGTTACACACGGTAGGTTTTTTGGTCTCCATTTGGACTTCACAGAATCAGAGAAGAGCACACCCACCTTAACATCGTCTTCCTTAGCACCCAGGAGGCTTTGGAAGGACAGATACTGTATGAACACCAAGGAAACCCAGGTCTTGTGGATAAGAGTTTTCTGCTTGAAATTGATTGATTTGGTTTAAAGACTGAATGTTGATGGAATCACATGAAAGTTAAGATCAACATGTGACCTTTAGAGATCTTTCACCTCAACGTAGAAATGGAAAAAGAGAAGTTGAGGGAGATTGCATGATTGCGCAGGCAGGGTGGTGGCGGCGTCTCTGCCCAGATCTTCTGACTCCAAATCATGAAGGTCTTCCAGTGTGGGGACTCAGGCCCGATGGGCACTAAACTAAACTTTGGACCAGGGATAAAAATAATTTAAAAAAATAGAAGGAGGAAAGAAAAACTTTCTGGTAGTAGTGTCCTGCAGTCTGAAGGAGACAGCACAGGTGAGCTCTTACGAGGACTCTGACATTCTACTCTGGCCATGATGGTCTGACCCAGAGCACAAAACTGGATCCCACAGTGTCAGCTTGAGGGGAGGATGCTGAGGAGTCATTGAAGAGAAATGTACTAGTTCTAGACTTGCAGATCTTGACAGTGGGTTTAAAGGCAACCACAACAATGGTTTTGCCAAAGGAGAGTAATCCTGGCAACATCCTTGCCATATAGAACTTCAAAAACAAAACCACTACCACCTACTAGTGCTATAATTTTTATTATTTATTCTATTACAGCTGTCCCAGTTTTTTTTCCCTTTTGACCCCCTTCACCCAGCCCACCCATCTCCCACAGTCAATCCCCTCTCCATTGTCCATGTCCATGAGTTATGCATGCATGTTCTTTGACTAGTCCCTTCTCCTCCTTCCTTTCACCATTTCCCACCTCCTCTCTTCCTACAGCTATCAGTCTGTTCCATGTTTCCCTGTCTCTGCTTCTATTTTTCTTGCTAGTTTATTTTGTTCATTAGATTCCAGTTATAAGTGAGGTCACATGGTATTTGTCTTTGGCCAACTGGCTTATTTCACTTAGCATAATAGTCCCCAGTTCCATCCATGCTGTCACAAAAGGTA
Organism: Anoura caudifer; assembly: GCA_004027475.1. Lineage (NCBI taxonomy): Eukaryota > Metazoa > Chordata > Mammalia > Chiroptera > Phyllostomidae > Anoura > Anoura caudifer. The sequence goes on along the minus strand of PVKU01012282.1, from coordinate 3,302 downwards.
GGACTTCTTCTTTCTGCTGTGTAGTATTCCATTGTGTAAATGTACCATAGTTTTTTAGTTCACTCACCTACTGATGGGCACTTGGGACATTTCCAACACTTGGCTATTGTAAAAAGCACTACTATGAATACAGGAGTGCATAAGTTCTTTGAATTGGTGTTTCAGGTTTCATAGGCTATATTCCCAGCAGTGGAATCACTGGGTCAAAAGGCAGTTCCATTTTTAATTTTTTTAGAAAATTTCATACCGTTTTCCACAGTGGGCTGCACCAGTCTGCACTCCCAGCAACAGTGCACTAGCCTTCCCTTTTCTCCACGTCCTCGCTAGCACTTATTGTTTGTTGACTTATTGATAGCCATTCTGACAGGCATGTAGCTCTATAATTTTATAAAATAAAGGACTTTAAAACCAAAGAAATAGAGTAGACATAATCTGATAGTTAGAACAGTTCCTCCAAAGAAAAATAGCTGAAAAAATTTATACCCAGAAGCTAAGAAAACTCAAGGATATGAGGAGGACCCAAAAAACTCCCCTGGAATTTATTGACTATAAATTGTGTATTAATTCTTACATGTTTAAACTTTAGTCACCTTCTAAGTACTTTCCTTTTTGATGCAATACACCTATCAAAACATTTTTCCACCACGCAAAACAATTTTTGAACTTGTCAATTTTGATGCCTTTTAGTGCTTCTACTGTTTGTTTCACCTCTTCCACATCGGCAAAACATTTCCCTTTGAGGACTTTTTTCATCCAGGGAAGAAAAAAAAGTCACATGGGGCAAGATTGGGTGAATAGGGAGGGTGGGGCACAGGGGTCATGCCCTTTCTGGTCAAAAACTGATGAACATTCAGCATGAGATGGGAAAGTGGGCTCATAAATCACCCATTGTGGAATGGGCAAATGTGTAGAAAGAATCTTCCAAAAAAGTCACTGAAGCTGAACGCAGCCTCTTGCATCAATGCCAGCTGGTACACTGATACAGATGGGTTCCTAGAACACTCACCTAGTGGGGAAGCCTGTACGACAAGGCACCCACCCTCCAGAAGATAATTTCATTTTTTAGGGGGTTCCTCTGTATAGTTAAAAATAGCAAATTCAGAGAAAGTGAATTATACAATTTTCTGTTAAATATTTTGCCTTTACAATAATTTTTTCAATATGGGAAGACATATTTGATGCTGTAAAATAAAGTAACCCTTAATTACTCAACTCATTCCATGTGGTACTTTGTTTTTATCACAGCACAGAGAGTTGGGTTGGTCTGCACTTCTAATAATAGTTTAACTACTTGAAATATTCTGCACATTCTGAGGGAAGGTAAAAACAGCAGCTGCTCTCCTGAGAGGGTGGCTTCTTTTGCTTTCCCTGTGTGGGGCAGAGAGGAAAAGGCGAGATGCTCAGGGTGGTGGGCTCTAAGGGCAGCCTTTTAGGATTGCCAGTCTGGGGACCCAAGCGCCCATCATAGACAAAGTGAACAACCCAGAGAGAGACACGGGGGCTCAGGGAAGGATTGTCAGTGAGCAGCATGAGCCTGGCACAGGGGGAGAGGGCCTGGGGCTCAGGCAGGTGTCCAGGTGAATTCCAGGACTTTTGCTTGTTAGTTTAAAACTCAGGACGAGTTACTTTGCCACTTAATTATGAAATAAAAATCAGAATAGTTCTGCCTTATTGGGTTGCCATGAGGATTATCTGAGGAGAAATGCCTATTAACTTCTCAGGACCAGCCCTGATGTGCCGTAAACCCTCAAAAGATGGTTGCAATTATTATTAGGACAGAACATTATCTGACAGATGAATGATTAATGGATGACTTAGTGATAACAGGGCACCAGTGAATTTTAGAATTAGATATGCTGTTTGTTCAAGTCAGTATGGTTGTGCCCGACAGTGTGGTTATCATCTTTTGCCTGCATGTATTATTTCCTCTAACTTAATTAACAAATCATTTTTTCATGTGCTATTTAATTAATCTACCTAAGTCTTTGGTTAGTAGCCCAAGGGTAGGATAAATTTACAGGTGAAATTTAATTTCTGGACATACTTATATTTATTTGTGGTCATGAATTACATTCAATTTTATATAGAAAATCCCCAAGTTGTGAAGGCAGTGGAAAATAAAAAGTGTGAGGGCCATTTAAAAATATCTAATTGCAGACTTCTGGCCAAGATGGAGGCATAGGCAGACACACTGTGCCTCCTCTCACAACCAAAATTAAGGACAACAAAGATTTAGAAACAAGAAAACAACCAGAACTCATAGAAAATTGAACTATACGGAAGTCCAACAACCATTCATCTAGACTGGTAAGAGGGGCGGAGTCGCAGCAGGAAAAAGTGGAGGTGTGGACCGGGCATGCAGGCAGCAGTGGCTGCCAGATCCCAGGCACGCAGGTGGGGGCTCACAGACCCTGGGCATGGGGTGGCAACTGTGCAGACCCAGTGAGGCCACGCAAGGTGGCTGGCTGACCAGGTGGTCCCACATTCACACGCAGATAATTCAGGCGAAGGGGAAGTGTTGGAAGGGACTGGAATCCGAGAGAGAGCAGAGCAAGCACCATTGTTCCCTCTTGGACCCTGCCCCTATATACAGAATCATTACCCAGCGACTGGGCTGCCCCACCCTGGGGAACACCTAAGGCTCCACCCCTCACTATGTAACAGCCGTGACTAGACCAAAACAAAAAACAAAAACAAAAATGGCTCAAACGAGAGAAGAAATCAAAGCCCCAGAGCCAATTCATCTAAGCAGCGAAGAGATAGCCAACCTATCAGATGCACAGTTCAAAGCCCTGATGATCAGGATGCTCACAGAATTGGTTGATTTTGTTCACAAATTAGATGAAAAAATGAAGGCGACAATAAATGAAATGAAGAAAAATGCACAGGGAACTGAAATCAATGGAGTGAACCAGAAGGAAGAAAGAAACAACCAAACAGAAAACAAGGAAGAAAGAAGAATTCAAAAAAATGAGGAGAGGCTTAGGAACCTCCAGGACATCTTTAAACATCCCAACATCCGAATTATAGGGGTACCAGAAGGGGAAGAGGAAGAGCAACAAGTGGAAAACTCATTTGAACAAATAATAAAGGAGAATTTCCTCAATCTGGCAAAGGAAATAGACTTCCAGGAAGTCCAGGAAGCTCAGAGAGTCCCAAAGAAGGTGGACCCAAGGAGGAACACACCAAGGCACATTATAATTACATTAGCCAAGATTAAAATGAAGGAGAGAATTCTAGAAGCAGCAAGGGATAAGGGCACAGTCACCTACAAAGGAGTTCCCATCAGACTGTCAGCTGAT